>JAJJMA010221476.1:0-15058 GCA_023529015.1 Papaver nudicaule | reverse complement strand
CCGGAAGAAGTTAGATTTTCTCCCATCTTTCTATGGCTAAACTATTAGTTACAGACATAGATAAGGGCAGCATGTAGTATTAGGAATTTATTTGTCAAAATAGGAAGATGTACAGTTGATACAGAATTATGGACAAATAATAACAAATTTCTTTGATTGAAAATTCTTAAATCAAAAAGTTTAGAAGAAGAAACAACAAACAAAATAAAGAATTAGCTAGATATCAAAGGCTAATAAAAGGATGCAACTTACTTTGATCTTTGATCTTTGATTTCAGTAGTTTTTTTTTCTCTTCTTTTTTAATCTGGATCGGAAGAAACCCTAGCCTTGTAAGTTAACAGAGAAAGTTGGAACGAGTGAACTTTTTTTTTTTTTTTTTATAATATAAGCCCCGTTTGGGATTGATTTTTTTCCACCAAAAGCACTTTGTAACAAACTTGTAACCAATTTTTGGTAAAAATTGTGTTTGGTAAAAAAAAATTCAAAGTGATTTTGGAGAAAAGCACTTTCATTTTAGCCTGCTTTTAAAAGCTACTCAGAAGTAGCTTTTAAAAGCAGTAAAAACAGAAGTTGTGGACCCACCTAATTTTAATTAGTTATTATCCATTTTAGCCTTGTTATTTTACTAAAATGACAAATTTTACCCTTGAATATTGTGCACATATTATTATATTCCCTATTTCAATTTTTTTCACTCTTTTTTCTTTAAAAATAAGATAATCACCATTTATATTTATTTAAATATTTTGGAATTAAAAATACAATTTATTATAATTATATTATATCTTTCTAAAAAAAAATTAAAGCATGTCTATTTCCGTCATTAACTACATCATCAGCACTTTTACATTACAATTTACCAAACAGAATTTACAGTTTGTTAGTCAGGCAGCACTTTCTACATTATAATTTACCAAACGTCCTACTGCTTTATTTTCACAGCACAGCACAGCAACGCACAGCACAGCACAACAGAAAATCACTTTTATAAAACTCACCGCAATGCCAAACTCGCCTATAGATAGACATCGTACATTATTTGGGGGCCCCCATGATTTGGGGGCCCTAGGCCGTCGCCTAGACTGCCTATAGTCAGCGACGGCCCTGGGAGGAGGTGATGTTTTTTTGAAGTCAAACCTACAAGGTGGCCATTCCCCAGGAGATATCTAATGTGGTTTGGTTCGGTCGGTGGTCCAACAATGTGGAGGAGAATCATGGACTACACTACAACATTTTTAATAACCAAACTTGCACCTTGTTTGGTTTGGACCTGAAGGCCTCGAGGTCTGAATCTGACTTGGCATCTGATTCAAACGAGTCAGATCATTTGTATGAAATTTAGCACTTTCTATTGCATAAGTTTGTCATTTCAAATATCATTGGACAAATTTGAGTTGGAACGGCAATTACACAGACTGTGGCTGTAGCACTACTTGACCATGGTCTTATTTTAGTATACATACATACATACATACATACATACATACATGCATGTAGAATGAACCCTTATTATTTTTGGCTTAGGATGAAGAAATGAGCAGGAGTCTGTCTGGTTGGTATCTATGCGATATGCTTCCTGGTTCTTCATCTGATACGTCAAATTCAAGAAAGAAGACGGCACCATCATTAATCAGAAATTCGCACCAGATATGGCACCTAGAAATACTATACCGGTAAAGCCCTGCACACCAACATGAAACAGGGAAACAAAAGATATTTTTCTAATTCAAAATTTTGGTTCTGTAAATCTATTAAAAGGCTAATAATCTTGCTCATAACTTAGCTAAGAAAGCAAGAGATGAACATTCTGCTTTTGAATTTTACAACAACTTTCCACCGGACATTATGAGCTGGCTGGATGTTGAGAACCATCATGTTATTCAATAATTCATGAAATGAAGTTTTTTAGCATCAAAAAAAAATAAAAAATTGGAGAAGCAGAAAGTGATGACAAGCAAAAGGTAATGGCTTGTTTGGATATAAAAACACTTTTTCTTCTTCTTCAGAAGCAGAAGTCACTTCCAGAAGTTAGAAGCAAAAAGATTTTGCTTCGGAAAAAGTCAACTTTTCTACTTCCAGAAGTCATTCTGGAATTGTGTTACCAAATAAACTTTTGACTTTTGTGCTTCTAGAAGTCGAAAAATTACTTCTGGATGTGTATCCAAACAAGCCATAAATAATCCATCAAGAAGTGGGATGGTGCAGCAGTGTATCAAAAGTCATACTTACGATTGTACATCTGAGAGGAAATATCACAACATTTTTTGATCTGGTGTTTGAATCTCTACCACCACATTCCCATACAAAATTGAATCCAAGGCCTCCATGGGGTAGGTAGGCAATCTCCATTGGGTTGATGCATCACCACTTACTACCCGTGACTCAGCGACCTCCAAAACAACTTCAATACCGGTGGAGGGCATCATATGCATGAGTCACCTCATACTATTACTACTAACGGATATGCATAAAGGAAAAGCAAGGTAACATTCTGAAGAGAGAATGTTTACACTCCAAGGGCTATTAATTCTTCTTACAGTTTTAACCGATACCATCAGAGTTCACGATTTAAGCGTAATCTTTGAATGGATCACGTAAAATTGTGATCTGATTGTGTCAGGTTATAGCAGTAAGGATTAGTAATGTAGAAGAAATTTCAGGTCGAAAGCAGCATTAGAATCCTTAATAAATTACAGCAGCTGAAGAAAATTGGGTTTAGGGGAGATCTATTTGGACTCCGGGAGGGATATGAAAATTGCTGTCTTATTTCCAACTGACCGTAAGAGAGGCAGAACAAGAACTAGTAGGATAATCAGACAGTTACCAAAACATAACAAAATTATCCATTCTCGCATCAGAGTCAAGCTTGAGATCTGACAAAAGCCCTGCACACTTGCAACTAACGTTGTCATAGATGGCGGTGCCACGACGCTAGCGTTCAACTTGTACCATCAAAATACAAGATTTTGGTTGTACATATCTTTTATGAAGCTGCGGGTACATGCCATTCAAATACCACCCCAACTTGCCATTTAAATACCACCCTAAAGGAATGCCATCTAATGTTAAAACTACAAAAGTTTCAATATTCACTGTTTCCTATCAGGTGAAAGTGCAAAGTACAATATACATTAATCTTATGCAAATATGCCAACAATTTGGGACTTCCGGTTTAACGCTTTCTATTGCATAAATTTGTCATTCAAATATCATTGATGCACGAGATTATGTAGGTGGATCTGCGGAAAGTTAAGCTGTCCACGTGAGAATACAGTATATACAGGGACGCAAGGAGCTTACTTTTTCTTTTTTTCTGATGCTACAAGAGAAAATATACAGTCACTCCTCTGTATAAGATTATGTTCTTCCACCAAGGGTTTGAATTATAGCTTCTAGAAGTTTAATGTCAGCATCTCTCTTTGAGATTTCACCTTGCTTTGCACGTAACTCGTCCATGTGCAGCTCAAACACCTCTGTAAAGAATCAATGGGATAAGTTAGGAATTATAACCACATTGCAGGATAGACAATAATATACTCAGACGGTTCAATTCACCAAAGCAGAAGTCGCTCTATTTCACTCCATATGATATAACTTTTGCTTCCAAAAAGGTTACTCAGTATGCAGCTAGAAGAACTACAGTAGTTTAAAGAACTTGTTTCATCATCATCTTTTCTCACATTTAGAGGACAGTAGTTTGCCATGCCGTATTTGTGGCAACAAGAGATTCAGAACGGTCAAAACAATCTTAGTTTTCTTTATCGTAGTATATGTTTGGTCCATTTGGTTATATGCAATCAATAACAAACTAACAATCACAGGATCATAACACATCAGTTATTGAACACCGATAAAAACATGCTGCCAGGTTACAGTTTGCTGCAGACTATAAGAGACATGACCTCTCGTCATAAATATGCCAACTGCCATGAGAGAAAATATCCATACTAGTTAATGTGTCTATGTATTACCAAAATCTTAGGGTACAGGTGCTATATTATGTATGTTAGATTTTATTTCTTTTCCGCTGGAATAAGTGTGTCTATGTGTGAGTGAGCACAAGAGAAGAGAGTGGGTATTATCTCTTGTACAGTTGACAAAGAAAATCACAAGCTAAATTATCCAAGAATCCAAATACATACTTGAGGTGTTCTCAAGCTCTCTTGTAACCTCTAGTGCGTGCAATTCCGCAGCTCGTTGTGCTGCCTCAGCCTGCCTTTTCTCTGATCGAGCACGAGCAGCAGCTGTAATCGCATTGTCCAGCTCCCTCTCTAAGCTCTCCACCCTTTGCTCAAGTGCCTGCACAAGAAAAATATGCCCTTATTACAAATACGATAACTTTTAGACACCTACATTATTCGTCATGCAGCAGTTTTTCTCACTGGGTGTACATGTCGATTTATTTGATCAGTTAAAACTGGAGTTTTGAATTTTGGGTAATCCAGGATTCGAGATTACAGATTCTTAGATCACAACCCTCTCAACTATCATGCTTGAGTTACAAAGAAAAAAGGAAAGAATAAGCATTGCTGTTTAGGCAAAATGTTGCTACTCAAAAGGACTGTCCGGGCTCGAATTTTCTTAGGTGTAGTTAGCGGCAAGGTATCGTCGCCAGATATCCATTGTATACCTATAACAAATTGGAAAGAAAATGTATGATGCATGAGCATCCATTGTGACTGTTGTTGATAAGAAAGGATGGGTTTCTAAAGCCACTAAGGAAACTAGAGGTAGCCTGAATGTTGCTTTGTGGATGATGTTCTTGTCTTTTTTATGGGTACTCTTCCAGCAGCTCAATCCCTTAAGGCTGCTTTAACTACCTTCACTAAGATTTCTGGTCGGGACATAATAACAGAAAACTTCTCTGAATACTTATTCCAGTGAGAAGTACACTCTCTCTCGAATTGTTTTGTGTCTTGATCGTTATCGAGTAACTTCCTGAGAGATAATTAGGGGTTCCTGTTCTATCAACAAGATTGTGTTCCTTTAACTTTGAAAGTTACTAATAGGGTGAAATCTTCGAAAATAAGGTGTAGTTGTACGCTGGAATATCGTTGCTTATTGAAAATGGTGATAAGTGGATGATTTGCGTACGGCTTTCTCAATTTACTTTGCCCAAGGTTGAAATAAAGAACTTAATCTAAGTATGAATCTTGGTGTGAGAAATATGAAGGTAATCTTAGACACCTATGTGACATCATAAGTGGAAAGCACACTATTTGGATGATTGGGTTACTAAGAATCTCATCCAACACAGAGATTTCGAATCTCTCTAGATTCCTCGGGATGCTAGTTGGTGTTAAAGATTTACTCTTGAATATTCTAGGAGATGGGTGTAAGTAATACAAGAATGCTTACTGATCCTTGGTATCCAAATGGTAGGTTGACTGCTTAGGTGAGTAACGACCTGCTCGACGCAGTCATTCCCAATCCATTATAAGGTTGCTGAGCTTATCGGTGTTAATGGTCAGAATTTTGCCTGTTGGGCAGATGGTGTAACAAAACTGAAGCAGGTTAAATCAATGCTTGAATCTGATATCATAGTTTCGAAACCTACTCTTCTGGGTGTTATTAGATACTACTAAGGTAACCCTAGCTGATTATATCAAATCAAGACAACAACAACAACAAAGGAAAGTTCAATTCTAGTCAATTAGGTTATATATAGTGGATCTAAGCCTCGAAATTTAAGATAAATTCAATATGAAATCCAAATTTCACCAGATTTTAGAATCAACAAACAAAGAAGGTAATTTGATAAGTAAGTACCTTGATGGTCCGTGCTTGATCGGAGCAAAGAGATGCTTTAGAGAAAGTATCGGGATCCAGAAAAACAGCTTTCTTCAAAAGGGTTTTCTGTAATGAATCCAGATTGGAATTCATCTCTGATAGATTCACTACAGCTGCTTTCCATCTCTCGCTTGATTTGTCTTCCATTTCTCCTTCTTCGAGTGTATTTGATCTCCTTCGCTCTCTCTCTGGAGGCTAAAAAGCCCCGACTACAACTAGAAGTAGGCATAAGAGTCTAGACAAGTTGTTACAGATTGAAACCAGTGGCCCATATAAATTGAGCCAGTTAGTTTTTCATTTTAGCCTATTTTGATGACGTTCCAAATACAATGTTGCTTGTGACATTCTAGAGTAGACAAAATGATGTGGTTGATGATGGTGACGAAGGTTTTAATGCTGACCTTCCATCTGAAAGGTCTTGGGTGAAATGAATGCTTCGGTGAAGTGTGATTGAAGTAAACCATTGGGTGAACAATTGGCTCAAGGGCCAGATGATGTGAACTCTGTAAGCTGTGACAATCTTTGTTCTTCATGAATTGTGCACTCACATTGTTCTTTACGAAGCTACAATGTTGGATTTGATGTTGTTTCCACGCACACTGTTGCCTCAGGTGATAATTATCGAAATAGTTATCATATTCTTACACTGGTAGATATCAATAAGCCAAACTCGATGTTAAGACTCATTTTTTTATAATCATTTAAAACACAAGTTTTACCCATAAGGGCCATAATAATATGTGTAGGCTTATATACTCCCCAAGTTGCCATATGTTCAATTATTCCTTCTAATATTCCTTTAAAAGCCTCAAACCTATAATCATTATTCACCCTTTTTCTTTTACTTTTACTTTTAAACTTTTGACCAAGGGAAGACTCTGACAATCCCATCATGAGATTGATATGGACCTTCAAAAACCAACCAAGGTAATAGGTGTTTTAAAAATTTGACCAACAAATGCCTCAGTTAAATATGAACGTTTTGGGGTTGATTATAAGTTTAATGATATGTGATTTAATATCATTCTCCTTGAATTAGAATCGTCCAATATAATACTGTAAGAGATGTTGGCTCTCCCTTGTCTCACCGACGGCAATGTGCTGACGATCCAAGTCTTAAGACTAATACCAACGAGCAACGTACCTAATCCACCAAGTGTACCTCGACGGTATAATACAATATTTTCATCAAAATCTCCCATAAGCTTCTCCCTATCATTGTAACTCTGGATTCCCACGAACTGGACATTTGGATGAGTTAGAATCTCTTTGATCTTCAACGGAAATGTTGTTGCTGCATCAAGCCTTTGATAGATTAATACCCTTTTATTGTAACCAATTTGAATTGCATTAACTTCACCATTAGAAAACTGAACTCCAATGCCTAAGATCAGCGAATTTGTACGAGCATGTAGATTCCTAGCCGAAATCCAACGATTCATTACACTCTCACTGTTAGTAACATCAGTAGCAACCCTCTCTCCTGCTATGATGTATTCATACATTTTTGGTCTGCCACTAGAGATTACTTCAATCCTGCTCAAACTCACAATCGGTGGACAAACAACTTCTTCTACTTGCTTAACCCTCTCTTCTTTTACTCATGATTTTAACCCTCTCTCTTCTGCCATTGTTTCTCTCTGAATAATTTCTCTGTACTACTGCTACTCATGGAAGACTCCAAATCTATTACAACACCAGTTAAAATATGACCCATATCAGTTTTGTGTTAGTAGTGAGCTCAGATGAATCTCTTATATTATTGAAGCTCAGACCACTTCCAATCTACATAAAGTTTTGTTAATTAGAAAATAGATCATCAAACCTGATTTCAAATCTTCTTATTCATTTTTTTTATGATAATTAACTTCTAGTGATGATGAAGATGAAGTTCTTGTTCATTTTGTCACAAATAATCACAGTTTGCAGAGGATCTTAAGAGGTGCATCTAATGTTGAAATAAAAATTTTGTGCGGTGTTGTTCAAAATTTTGAAGAGATTTTTAGATCCAGAATTCAAGAGTTAATCAGCGATTCAGAGAAAAAATCAAGAATAACTACACTAAATGGGATGGGAGTTCTTCTTCTTCAATTCCGAAGTGTTTTCACAAGAAGATTGTTCTCGATCGATATTTACCTGATCACTCATCTCTCTACAAAAGCTATTGATGCAGGAAAAAAGGATTGTCAATGAGCGATGAGTTCTTCTTCAGTTTTGGCAAATTCTTCATAGATCTAAGTTAGGGTGTCGGTTGTCCTTCGTAAATCCAAGTTAGAGTTTTCTTTAAGGAGTTTCTTGTACTCTCTTTTTCTTTCTAATAAAAATTATGACCCTTTTCCCTTTAAAAAGAAATGTTTAAACCCAATGCTTCCTTAATTAATTTGATTATAAGTAACTGAATGTTGTAGGGTTGATCATAGGTGATTGAAAGTTAACTGCGTTGATTTTTAACAGATGTTATTTTCTATCCATTTTCAGAAATGAAAAGAAGCTTCATCGATCAAAAAGGAAAGTCGAGCTTGTGCGTTTAAATCTGGATTTTATCTCTGAAGTCATGTCTTGATTAAAAACAGAAATCTATGCTTGAACTTAAGCTTGTATTAAACTCAAAAAACTCTACATCTTTTCTTCTTTTGATTTCTCAACATACGTTATTATTCTCTTATTTTCTTTATCTTTTTCATCTCTACATATCTCAATTCCTAGGTAGTTCATTGTCTTATGTAAGTAGTGGGTGAATTGTGTTTGCATGGGGTTTTGATTTTTGAGTTTGAATCACAAGTTATATTATTGTTTTGGAGGATACTACTTTCTTAATTATGTTTTCGTGATTTTAATATGTTTTTTTTTTGTTTCGATAAAAAATAAGTCTTTTTCCTTAAATTTTTGCCCTCTTTTATGTTGTTTGTATCATCAACACGCAGAGTTAGGGGATTTGCCGGCTAAAAGTTTGATCTTTTTTTTTTGACATTGTTAGGTTTTTTGTAGATTCCAACTAATGTTATCTAAGTTGACTTTCGAACCTAGTGCTTCCTTGGCTAGGTTTGTTAGAGCATTTCTCGGTTGAACCCACTGATGTTGCTATCTCAAGTCAGTTGTCAAGTTTAGTTGACCAAAACACAATCCTTGATAAGTCTACTCTACAACTCGGACTAGGATAGATTTAGGAATTCAAGACGAAGACTATTGAAGATGAAGACGCTTACGTACTTGATTAAACATATCGTCCTCACTAAAGGTTAGAAAGCTTTTCCTTTCAAGTTTTGTATTTACCATTATATCATGAAAATAGTCTATGATGTTGTTTATGTGATCCGAAGGATTATAAAGATTAGTTCTCTTAAGCATCTAAGTCATTTCATGACCAATGCTCAAGTAGAATGTGGAATATACAGTTAGCTCTTAGATTGCGTGAACAGCATACGCGTTCATGTACGCGTTCATAACTTGATCAACGTTTCTATTAGAGCATGAGCACTTTGTATGTACGTGTTCATGTACGCGTACATGAGAACTCAGGAAACTCCTGAACTCCGCAAATTGTTCTATGTACGCGTTCATGTACGCGTACATATAAACCATGGAAAGAACACTTCAACAGCATACGCGTTCATGTACGCGTTCATGTGTTGACGTTCTTGCCTATTGTGATTTCTTGCAAACTTTCACAATATGGCCTATGAGACTCATGTCCACAATTTTCTTTGAGTTCGTATACTTGTGTATGGACTCCATAGCATGGCCAAACTTTTTTGAGCTAAAGCCATTCTTCTTGATCAAGGAGAATCTTCTCACAACCTAAAGGTTTCGACTAACGGGTTACAAGAAGATTGAGTTGGAACTCAATGTAAGCCTATGGACTTTTCTAAGTTCGGAAACTTGCTTGAGCCTCACACAAGGTTGCTTAAATTTAAAGCAAAGCCTCCCTTGATGATCAATATAAATAGATGACCTTCTGCAAGATACAACTTCAATCCTCTACACATCTGTGTATCCTTGCATAAAGGTTGCTCGTCATCTCGAAGTCCTTTGGACTACGACTATTGCAAGACTTCACTTGAGGATCGTGAAGCACAGGTCAGAAGTTAAATTCCTGAACCTGTATCTTGGGTTGATTGAATTATTTCAATCTTATCAAGACCAAGATTTGATAGAAACTTCATACATCAGATCTCATATCATAAGCCCCGGAAGTTCCATAACACATATTCATGAACTAGGTTTAATACTAAGTTCGTCAAGCGTTAGGAGGTAAAAATGTCTAGGCTAGATCAGTAAGCCCTATTTAGTAAAACCGATTTCCATTAACCTTGACTTTAAGTCTAAAGGAAATCACAATCGTATTCTTGTTTTCAACAAAGTACTTTTAGGCGTCCTGTTAGAGGCAGGGTAGCTCTAGTCTTCACGAAGGGAAGTGGAATAACTCATAGGCCTGTAAAGGACGTCAGCTAGGGGAATCAAGTACGTAGGTTTCTGCGGGAGCCAAGAGACGTAGGAACAAATTGGTAATTGCTTGTAGGGTTAATTCAATCTCGATACATTCCAGTCCGAAGTCTAAGAGTATCTAGTGTTTGTATTCGCTTAATACTGAGGGTGTTCATATCTGGACGAGGTCCCGAGGTTTTTCTGGTGCTTTGTCATTTCCTCGGTAACAAAATTTCTGGTGTCTTGCATTACTTTTCCCTTCCGCATTATATTGTCTCTGATTTATATAATTGAAGTAATTGCAAATTTTTTGATTCATAACCTATAGTGAATCCATCTCTATTGAGATCTACAAGAACGTGTTCTTGTTAGGGTTCGGTTCTCTGAACTATACCCAGGTTGTTGTTCATATATTGATTTGTGAGATCGTTCAAACAACCTAAATCAACTAGGTTCACGAAAACTACAAGTTGATGGTATATCTTGGTATCCCCTCTTTTTCACCTAGGCCTGTAAAAGACGTCAGCTAGGGGAATCAAGTACGTAGGTTTCTGCGGGAGCCAAGAGACGTAAAAACACATTGGTAGATGAATTGCTTGTAGGGTTAATTCAGTCTCGATACATTTCAGTCTGAAGTCTGAGACTAGCGTCTGTATTCGCTTAATACTCAGGGTGTTCACATCTGGACAAGGTCCCGGGGTTTTTCTGCTGGTTTGCAGTTTCCTCGTTAACAAAATTTTTGGTGTCTTGCATTACTTTTCCCTTCCGCATTATATTATCTCTAATTTATATAATTAAAGTAATTGCAAGTTTGTTGATTCATAACCTGTAATGAATCCATCTCTATTGAGATTTACAAGAACGTGTTCTTGTTAGGGTTCGGTTCTCTGAACTATACTCAGGTTGTTGTTTGAATATTGATTTGTGAGATCGTTCAAACAACCTAAATCAACTAGGTTCACGAAAACTAAAAATTGGTGATATATCTCGGTATCCCCTTTTTTAAAAAAGGTTCAAAGATATTTCTAACCATACAATAGAAGATATACCAGTGAAAATACAGTGTATGATTCTCCAAGTAATATCAATTTTGTACCATAATGAATTCTCGATTCCAATGTAAATGATCACATTAATGATATCCAAGAATTCTTATTAAACACCAGTAGATACTCGATTGGGTGTTTGAACGTGTAGTATTTAAATAGATACGAAGATCACAATTTAAACATTAATAGTAGTGATTATAAATCATGTGTCTACAAGCATGAGCGAGACGAACCATAATTCTAATAGTGAGTCAATCCGACTTAAGTTGTACACTGAAGTTGAACCGATCAAACTTGAAATTGAGAATATCAAACTCTTTATAATTCGTTGAAGCAAAAATCAAAAAGGTAGAGTTTGAACTTCGATATACGTTTTCTGAGATAACCTGATTTAGGTTTCGAACTGTACATTTAGCAAAAACCTAAATGTTAGGTTTCAGATTCGAGAGAACATATGAACAAAACCTAAGTATGTTCCAAATCTAGATTCCGTATAGCGAAACCAATTCTTGATTTCGAACTTTAGATTTCTTGTTCAACAAAACCAAATTTAGGTTCGAAACAGATAACTCATATTTAGTTTATTACAAATATTTGGTGTCGAACTTGAGAGTCCACGTGGTCAAAGACGTTTTAGCATCATGTCGTTTTATCTTTGAATACCAAGGAATATGTCCCAGTCTAATAGACCAATCACTTAGTACTCACATTATCAAAACCCATTTTGGTTTTGATTCTTAAGTCACAGTATTCCACACATGCATAGTTTCGAACTCAAGTTTTGTTTTGGCCAAAACCTAGGATTAGGTTTCAAACTCTTATTAGCTTATGGCGCAAGCATTAAGTTATGTTTAGTCTTTGTATCACAAGTGTACAAAAGATAAATGGAATCTCATTATTTAGATTCACTAACCTCTTGAATGCGAAGGCGAATATCCTCGTTTGTTCCTCGACCTTCTTCGTGTTTTCAAGTAGTGACTCTAAATCTCACCAATCATCTTTCACAACCTAAAGCTAACTTAATAAAGTCTTTACCTATGTGTGTTATCAGCTAGTTTTTTATATAATTTGCGGGGTAGAGTTTTCAAATTGTGGTAGTGGACAACTTATTCTAAGTGTTTGTATTGTTCCCCTCCTCTCTATTACGATTTTTCTTATTGTAATCTTAGATTTATTTCTTCGGCTCAGATTTAGTTTAAAATAGAAACTATCTTATGTGGATTTGTGTGGAAATTTACTATTTAGGCAAGCCCATAAATAAAATAAGTTGCATCATAATTTTTGCTATGTTACTTAGTTGACCACTGTTCATTCACATTTAATTAGACGTTTTATACTCCAGCTGAAGCTTGTCCAGTTGCAGTACACAACATGCGGAGCCTCATCGCCAACTCTTCCATAAATACAATGGAAGTTGCCGAGTATAATTTTCACAAGGAGATTCCATGACAATTCCAATTGTATCACAAGCCATGGAACGTACTTACCCTTTTTAAGATGCAGTAGCCTCTGAAGATCAACTTAGGGCATAATGTAACGATATTATGTTGGCAAAATCAACAAATGTTGAGGACTCATCTGGAGGTGACAACAAAATGACAAAATAATACGATGTTTAATTTTAACACCCACACCAAGTCATCATTCATCTTTACCAAACGTGGGTGGGACAAATATTGAGGGGGCGCAATAGACATAGCCTAATGTAATTCAACCAACACAACCTAATGTAATTTAGCCAACCCAAAGATCATATGGATCAAGATTTCGTGCTTGGAAACAGTGGTGGTAAGGATGAGTTCAAAAATTTGACTAATTCTCGATTGTTTGATGATGACGCGACACAAAGTCCCGATGATGATAATGAAATGACGATTGTGTAATAAAATTTAGTTAAGTATTATGTAAATAAAATCTAGTTTAATTTTAATTACCATTACATCACTAAAAGGAACTACTATAACTAAAATTAACCATTTCAATTATCATAAATCAACCATTACATTTCCATCGTGTCTTAGGTGCTGAAGGATCATTTTTACATCTTTCGTTATTGATCTAAAACGAAGTGATAACATATTCAAATCACGACTATTTGGATTTCCAGTCTCAATGATGAACTTTTAAAGTTCTCCATAATTTTTGTTCACTGGAGCAGGACCACCCTGAGATTGTGATACAAAACTTATACAAAACGATAAATCTTTTTCCAAAGTATGTTTAAGTTCAATCTTCTCAAGATAAACAAAATATAAATTGGAGAAACAAGGGAAGTGATGAAAATATTTGGTGTGAAGATTGAGAATGAAGAAGGTGAAATTGATTGAAATGCTGAAAATGGTTTGTATTAATAGGCAAATGAAAGAGAGCTGTTGAATCTAACCGTTAGATGAAAGACTAAAAATACACCGAGCGACCATAGTTCAGTCGTCACGACCTTTAATCGACCTCGGCCCAATTTAAGCCGAGCGATGTAAATTAGATTGCTCATCCTAACAACAGCCGCTCGACTATGTTAAGGTCGGACCTTGCAAACCAACATGTTGGTCTACCAGGCCATTTTCCTGATTTGTCCATCTGGTAGGGGATTGAAACAGATTTGCCAATTTCATAGGAATTTCCCTAAGGAGACTAAAATCCTATTATCTCATCTAAACTAGGAAGAATGGAGTATTAACTAATATAAAAAAATCTTGTAGACCAGTATGTGTTCAGATTCCGACTCACACTTTAACGTTATTCCAAATTATCCTCTCACTTGGATTTCACATTGTCTTCCATAAAACCGCGAAAAATGACTTAAAAAGTGTAATAGACCCCTAAGACATTAGTGACATTCCAACTTTTCCCAAGCTTGATCAATGTGGATTCCACCGGAAGTCTTTTATATACAAGGCTTGATGAATACATCCAACATTGAGCTATAAGCTCCCCTAGACTTTCCAAAACCTCACTTGGATTTCATAGGCTAAACCATGAAAGATGACTTGGAAAAAAGTGTAGAAGACTCTAGAAGGGCCCAAACCATTAGGCTTGACATTCCACACTTTTTCCAAAGGGATTTTTCATAAAGTACCCTTGTTTGAAATGTTGCAACCTAAAGTGCCCCCGATATTTCAAACTTTTCTAAAGTATCATTTCCGTTTGCTTTTCCATCTAAGTTAGTTAAAGTAAGTTTGATATGTTAAAATGGGTCCACCACCACCAGAGGCGGTGGTCGCGGGGGTGGAGGTTCTGGATTTAGGTGGTGGGTTCAGATGGTGGTGGTGAGGAGTTCATGTGGTGGTTCAGGGTTTTAGGTGGTGGTGATAGGGGGTTCAGGTGGCAGTGGTAGGGGTTTCAAGTGGTGATGGTGGGAGGTTTAAGTGGTAGTGGTAGGGGTTTCAAGTGGTGATGGTGGGAGGTTTAAGTGGTAGTGGTAGGGGGTTCATGTGGTGGTGGTAAGGGGTTCAGGTTGTGGTGGTTGAATCTAAATTGTGAATTAGACATTTTGCAAGTGCCACCTCACACTTAACACCTCAAAATGGATGGAAACTGCTACAATGAAAAAAACGGTCAATTTGAGGATACTTTAGAAAAATTTGAAAAAATAAGGGCGCAACAACTCAGACGGGGGTGCTTTTTGAAAAATCCCTTTTCCAAACTTGAAGCACCCCTAGATAGATACACCCATATACAAGACTTGATAAATACACCCATCATTGAGTTATAAGCACCCCCAGATACCCAATCCACAACACCCAAGTAGGCAAGATACAAAACCTAGCCCGGATACCAAGACCGCTAAAAAAAAA
>JAJJMA010221468.1:0-16757 GCA_023529015.1 Papaver nudicaule | reverse complement strand
TCTCAGAGATATCTAGACTTGGCGCTAGAAACAGGGACTAGGTAAAGGATTTATCCTTCCTGGTCTATTTCTAATCTTTTTCGTTTGTCTCTTAACCAAACCTTTGCTGTGAGGAAGAAAAGCTCCTGGATCTCATAGATCACACAAGGAAAGCTTAGTATTCTTAGTAAAGGTGAGACCTTTTATGCTTTTAAAACTTAAAAGTTCCTTCTTTACCTGCTGTTTGCGAAAAATCCTTTGTTTTCTTTACAAAAACTTGATTTTTTGCAAAAATCTAGCCTTTATCTTCATAAAGATTAGACCATTGAACTCAGATTTTGTTTTTAAAGGATAAACAAAACTATTGCTGTTGATTTCTGCCAACAGTAGACCTATTTGAAACTGAAATCCATTTTGGATCTGGTTTTTTCTTCAAAAAACGCCATTAATGGAGGGTAGAGGGTTTTTCTGAAAAAGGTTCTCTCTGAAAAGCACTGCTTGTACTATCTTTTTTTGTTTTCACAGACTGCTGATGTCACCAACATCACTCTCAAACAAAACCTGACAGCCCAACTACCCAGTTTTAACTTATTCAAACATCATTCTGTCTCTTTCTGTGATAGCTTTCAAAATGTTTTGAAAGGGTGTACGGATTTCTTGGATCTCTGAAACTGTCAGGTTACAACTAGCACTTGTGGAGTTACTCTCTGACAAGAAGGTTATATCTTGATTTTGCTTTTCAGGAGAAGATGAAGACTGCTAACGCCACGGACTCTGGAAGGGACCCTCCGAGGAGGATCACCAGGAGTGGAATGCAGGAGACGGATCGTGAAGTCCCAGAGGATACTGTCGCCTCTGGAGAAAGTGCACCACCAGGTTTTCCAGCAAGGGTGCCTCAGAATACCAGCAATGGGATTCTGGGAAAGACCACCAATACTGTAGGAAAAGAACCTGGGGCACAAAAGAAGAAGGGTACTGCTAGCAGCATACCTGTGAAGACTAAACCTTTGACAGAGGTTTATCACAAGAAGCCCCCTCAGAAAGATCTTGCCTCAGAAGAAACGAATATGAGGGCGGGAGTTGACTCTCCGAGAGAAGAAGAGGACTTGATCTGCACACGACAGACTCAAACAGCTCTACTGAGGCCTCTCTGGAGGGAGACAATCGAATCATCGACGCTCTCAATGGGCTTCCCAGAGGGAAGGTCCCAGAGAAAGGTCGAGAAGATACCTCTGAGAAAGGTGGACCTTCCAGAAAGGTTACAATAGTCTCAGAGAGACAACGTGAAGGTACCTCTGGGAAGGGTGAGTCCTCCAGAGGAGCCGAAAAGACCTCTGGGAAGGGTGAGTCCTCCAGAGGAGCTAAGAAAACCTCCAGAACAAATGGCCATTCTGGGGTTGACAAAGTCACCCAGAGGGTGAGGCCGACTCGTGCCGAGAGGGGTAAGTCTGTGGTCAGAAACCCAGAGTCTACCCCAGAGGACACTCAGAGAGCAAAAAGAAACTAGGTCAGAGCTCTGAAGAGGAAGATCCGTAAGCTCTCTGAGGCTAACAAGAAGTTAAGACAAGAAAAGGTCGTGATTACTGACAGTGACTCATCTGATTCCTCAGACGAGGAGGAAGAAGATAGGAGGAACTTAAGGTATAAGAGACCCAGAGATGTTCCAATCACTGAAGTGATTTCGGACGACACCTCGGACGATGATTCTGAGGAAGGCTATGCTGAGCCATCTCTGACAGACATCCTGGCCGCCCGAGAAAGGAAAATCCGGGAGCTGGAAGAAGAGGTTAATCTCAGGAAAGCCATAGCTGCAAGTATTGAGAACAAACCGGAACTTATTAGGAAGGAAGGCAAACGATTGACAGAGGTAATGGAAGATGCTAAGCGCTCACCATTCATCTCAGAGATCAATGCTCTCCCGATACCCAAACGATGTACCTTAAGCTTCCAGAATAAGTTTGATGGTACGGGTGATGCTATCCAACACATAAAGGATTATGAAATGGCTCTAATGCCATGGCAAGATCGACAAGGGGTTATGTGCAAATTCTTTCCGGGAAGCCTCAAAGAGGAAGCGTTAACTTGGTTCAACTCCTTAGAAAAAGGAAAGATCAAGTCGTACGAACATCTTCAAGAGGTCTTTCTAGAGAATTACATGCATAACAGCAAAGTCAAACCCGGGATTGAGAGACTATTTGTCCTCAAAAGAGGAAGGGGAGAATCCCTCAGAAGCCTAGTTGACCGGTGGAGGAAACTATGCGCTGAGATAGGGAAGGTCCCAGCAGCCTATGCTATCCTTGGTTTCAAAAATTCTCTAAATAAGACTGACCCTCTCTTCGTCAAGCTATGGAATGAGACTCCAGATAATCTGGGAGACCTCAGAAGGATACAGGAGGAATTCATAGCACTAGAAGAGACGCAGGATGGCACTTATGACAAGTTGCTCTCTGGGAACATGAGTAGAGGAGCAAACGTGGTAGAACCACAGCCCCAGGTCACTCATTCCCAACCTCCTGCTGCGGTCCCCACTTCTCAGATCAAGAGAAACAAGTCCAGAGAATTCAGAGGCAAAAGATCAGCTAAGGACAACAAGAAGCGGGATTTTGACGACGCCACGTACACTAAATTCAACGTTCCAAGGTCCACCATTTACAAGGAAATCAAGGGCAAGCTTCCCTTTGAGGATCCTATTGGAAAGGGCATCCAACCTGACTACTGCAAGAACAGTAAGGATTACTGTGAAGTGCATGGGTGGAACGGCCACTCTCTCGACAAGTGCAGGCACTTAAGGAGAGAGCTGGAGAAGTTAGTAAGTAGCGGAGAGCTCAAAAAGTATATTGCCAAAGATTCTGGGAGCACCCAGAAGGCAGTAGAGAAGATATTCAGAGTTGAGATGCCCAGAGAGGCACAACACCTCAACTGCAACACTATTACCCATTCTGTAGAGTTGCCCTCAGAATCATCTCTGGGGCAACACTCTCTGGAGAGAATCCATAAGAGAAATACAAATGGGGAAGAAATATTCAGTATGGCTCTAGAACTCCCCATGGAGGAATGGATGAAAAGACCAGTTTCATTCTCGGCCTCTGAGGTGCCTCAGAATGGGAAGACTCACAACGATCCTCTGGTAGTGACCATGATGATCGGGCAGTGGGGCATCCCAAAGATTCTGGTGGATGGAGGAAGCTCCGTGGAGATCTTGTTCTATAGCACATTCGTGAAGATGGGTCTAAAGGATGAATGCCTAATCCCTTCAACCTACATGGTATATGGATTCAATGGATCTTCCACTAAGCCCAAAGGAGAAATAACACTAGAAGTACACGCTGGAAAAATTATCACCTCTACGACTTTCTGTGTAGTTGACGTTGTGTCACCCTACTCTGCCATCATGGGCAGATGGTGGATTCATGGTATCAAGGGAGTCGCTTCCACTTACCATCAACGACTACGGTTCCCCACCCCAGAGGGAATAGCTGAGATCATGGGAGATCCCAGAGAAGCTAGATACTGCTCAGAAGTAGACGTGAGAAACTGTGTGGAAAAGGTTAACACTCCCAGAAATTCCAAGAAGAGGATTCTGGAGCAGGAATGCCATAAGGAAATCGATGAATTCATTGAATGTTCCACCTCCGCAAGGATAATGCGTCAAGCTATCAACAAAAACAAGGGACGAGGGGACAGAGAAGAGGAAGAGGCCATTAGACTAGCTTGCCTAGAATCAATGGTCCAGAAACTCAAAGAAAAGACTGTCCACCAGGTCTCTGAGGATACCCAGATGGCTGATGCCTCTGGAAAGTTATAGCAATCAAAGGCTCAGACTGAATTAGGCCCCCAGAAGCCTGCATTCTACACGTCTGAGCCGACAAAGGAAGTGAATATAGGAGGCCCAGACACACCAAAAATGGTTAAAATTGGGACGCTCCTAGATCCTGACCTTGAAAAAGAACTCGTAGGGATTTTGATGAGATATGTCGATGTGTTCGCATGGAAGATGGAAGACATGCCGGGAATCGATCCTGAATTGTGCCTCAAACATCTGGGAATCCCAACAGACATAAGCCATCATCATCTCCGAATCCATCCAGGTGTCAAACCTGTGAGACAGAAAATTCGAAAGATAGCCCCAGTATATCAGGAAGCGGTCCAGAAGGAGCTTCAGAAGATGGAAAAGGCTGGAGTCATTCGGGAGGTGCAGTACCCACTTTGGATCTCCAACATGGTACTTGTCCCGAAGAAAAACAACGCTGGGGTGCGAATATGCATTGACTTTAGTGATCTAAATAAGGCATGCCCCAAGGACAGCTTCCCACTCCCTAGCATAGATCAACTAGTTGATGCTACCTCTGGGAATGAGCTGTTATCATTCATGGATGGTTATTCTGGCTATAACCAAATCCCTCTGGCACCGGAAGATGAGGAGCATACTGCATTTTTCACTCCCAATGGGCTGTACTGTTACACAAAGATGCCATTCGCCTTTCTTTCCGAATACAAAACGGGAGGAAGATCAACAACATTCTGACTTTCCACTTGCCAGAGTTTGAAAGACGTTTTCACGGATTAGTGTAAGTCTAGTGAGTTTTGCATACACTGTTTGATGATGCGAGCCATTCTAGCGGCAGGAAAGAAAAATATTTACCAATATCTTAGCCAGAAATTCAATTTGGTTTTTATTTCTAGTACAGTATCAACAAACACCTTCGAGAAAAGGTTTGGCAGTTTGTACCTGCGCTTGTAAAATTTTGCTCTCATAATTCTCTACATGCACCTATTAGTCTTGTAGATTTGTACGCCTGTTTACATAAACTCATTTTAGATTATTTTGGGGGATTTTGTCTTAAGTTGGGTCATGCTCATGGACCAGCATGACACGGTTAAGTCCAATTCCAACACAAAAAAACTCGTCCACGTACAACTATGGTAATGTATCAGCCGTCAGATGGGCTAGAATAAATAACCCTAATTTGGACCGGGCAGATGTCTACTCTAACCCGTTAAAAGTGGTGTATGTACTACGATTCTATAATGCCTTTCATTTATGCCTCCATCGTTAGAATGGGAGGAAGAAACCAAACCCTTGTTGATGACACAGATTCAACATCTCACTAATAAAATCTTGGCAGACGAACGATTAAAGAGTATCATCGGCAACAACAACAAACTATCATCCTCACGTTATGATATTTCCTCTCAAAGTTGTAAAATCTTCCGAAAGAGTAACCTGCCTTGGAACCGGGGCCATTAGAAGAAAAGGAAAGTGGCTGATGAAATTTATAAGTTAGATTCATGTATGTTGAACTATCCATGTGTGTTGTTTCAAACTTTAGTTTATGATCTGGTACCTTGTTTCCTATTTAGGATAGGATTTTGGTCTTTTTATTGTATAATTCCTTGTGTTCAGCTTTGTAAGTTCTTAGGTGGAGAAGTATGGATGATGTAGTGTTATTTTATTTTTACATTGAAATCACTGTCTCAAATTCTTAGACAGAAGAGGCTTAGCTAAAATACACACACTGCATACCCACCGGAGTACAATTTTGGGTGTCTGCCAATGCTCGAAAATTTTGTCTTCATTACTTACAAATGTTGTTTACAGAGCCTCCCACAAAGTATGCCTTCTTTCCCTATGAGCAATAAAATTTCAAGAGACTTGAAAAGTTAGCCTTTAGATATTTACTTATATTATCTTTGAGGAGGACTGAAAAGTGTTAGTCTTGAAAATCAGTATGTTCAATTTAATCTAGTAGATGGATAATCATCTGCTTGGAAGCAGTATATGCAATAATGCCTGAAAATATTTAAGATTAGCCTTCGACTGCTTCTTAACAAATTATTTGCAAAAAGTTGGCAACGGTAACTTCTCCAAAGAACCTAAGAATTAAGTAATACAAGCTGTAAAAATACTTTTTTCTGACACATTTAGCAAAGATTGTAACATGATCTCAAACAGTAATGCTGCTTTTTCCATAGAAGACGCGCCGGTAACCAAACTCGAAAAAGACACCATTAGAAAACCACCAATTAATTACTGGGTTTTGGTGAAACGGAAATGTTCCACAGTAACAATTATTGTGACGATCTCATTGTGAATTGAATCATGTGTAACTCCAATTAAATGCTCACGAGGACTCTCATTATTCATCCAGATTTCAAAGCAAGTGCAAAACGCAATCTGGATGAATAAAACGCAAGCAAGTGCAAAACGCAATATGGTCCACGAGATTTCCGATTTTGGTTTTGGGATGACTAAAACAAAACCGATCAAGCAAGTGCAAAACGCAATTTTTGGAATTTTGTATGTACTCTACACATTCTTAAAACACATTCATAAATCAATTAATGTTGGATTTGCAATCACTCATGGCTGATGGCTCCTGAGCTTCAGATGTCTTTACTTTTGGCATCTTAATTTTAGAGAGTCCAGAAATCAACAAAAATAGCACATTTTCAAAGAGTTCTTCCAAAATTATACCTTCTAAAATTTAATACATAAAACTACCCTTTGATGACTACCATAGACCTTGACCCTATTATTTTTACAGAAATGCCATCAGGGTCTTGACTATGGATTCAAAGGTGTAGACTATAAGGTTGATGGTCCAGACCTTGGTATTGAGGTGTAGACCATTCTACTTTAATATTGGCGGTCTAGACCATTCTGAATCTACATGGCACCTATATGGCGACCCTTAATTTAGGGTCTACACCTTGGGAAGTAAAGGTCTACACTTTTGAAATTCTAAAAATAGCATTATTTATAAAGTCTAGACTATGATAAACACAAGGTCTACACTTTGGCAATTCCAAAAATAAACTTTTCGTAAGGTCTAGACTTCGGATACAAAGGTGTAGACCTTAATCATCGTGGTCAATCTTGGTTGACCACAAAAATTTGTACTGAGGGTGTAGACTTTGAGGGCTAAAATCGGTAGACATGGGTATTTTTTTGTGTTAATTTTTAGAAGGTATATTTTTGGAAGACACATCCAAATTTTGGGTATTTTTGTACAATTCGGCGAGTAGAGTTTCATAGGGAAAGAGGAGTAAATCATTCGGCAAAGACGAATATATCTTAACCTATGTGAGTTTAAACTGCCATTCTTTAGTTTATAAACTCTTGGCTTCTCAGTTTACAATGGTAAATAAGTTGGACGAATTCTCATTGCTCAGTTATATAACAGACCATTACAAGAATTCTACCCTCAGTGACCACGGATTATCTGAATTTGGGAGTTCCAGAACAAATTTGTATGTATGTGGATTGATTGGCATAAAAATGTGTATGTCATGGGTGTCTCCTAATTTTAATTTTGCAACCACAATGGACTACCATTAAAATACAGGAATTCTTGAAGTTATTTTCAGCTACACAGCAAATGCACATTAAGAGGAAATACAAGTAAAAATTTGAATGTAAAATTGTTACACAAAAAGAAGACAATCATTCAACTTTAGAATGCTAATTCATTCAACTTTATTTGTTCTTATTACATTCTTATTAATTAAACATCCGGGATCATGTAGATCTATTCCATTTTACCAGCAGCAAAAAAGATTGGCATTCTTAAGGGAAAATCTTTCCCTGGAATAATTTCTACTAGGGTGTTTATCAAAAAATAATTCTTCTTGACCCCGGAAGAAAACTCCATAGAGAAATGGAAACAAAGGTAAAGAGGATGAATCTTGGGAAGATTTGTTTCCAATGAAACTAGTGAAAATACTTTTGAGAGGAAAACTCATAGTGAAGAAAATAGTTTCATTCGTGATATTGTTGTATGTGAGGAGGATCACCCAATATCTCATTTAAAATTTGCAGCGCGGAAATTCCACTTACTGAATAGTAGATCTACACAGAGAGGTGGAGAATGGGAGTGGAGACGTCAAAAGTTTTCTGGATGAAAATATGGGATAGGGATCCCCAAGTTTATATATATAGATATATAGCTGGTGATCTTGTTAACCGTAAAATCTCAGTGATCAAGCCCATTAGACCAAAGCCCGGTATTAGCTAGTCCTATATCTTGGCCTATTATTGATCGAAATTTACCATACCAAATGCACTTGTACCAAAGAAAACCTGGGTAAAATGATCAATGGGTCTCAAATGAACTATTATTTTTTTTTAATTGAAACTCTAGTGCAAGTTATGGCACTAATCATTGCATAACAATTAAGCTAGTCTTGCTAGAATGTAAAAAACCTGTCATCAAAAACACAGGTCTCCTGCAACGGGGAAGACGTTGTATAGACAAGCAGACTAATTAATATGTCTCCTCTTTATCTCTTTCTTTCTAAATATTTATTTAATTTACTAAAACATTTAAAATTTAAAACTTTAATCCACACATGGTAACGAAGACTCACTTTTTTTTTTTTTTTTTTTTTTGGAGATTTATTTACCGTTGAAGAACTTTTATTTTATTCATTATGCATGAATACAACAAAACATTTATAGAAAAAAGTAGAAATTTATTTTAATCTCATTCTGAAATGATCTCTGAAACATCTCATGCCATTTTTTTGAAGTATCATTCTTGTTTTCGTTCTTCTTTTGTCCCAGTTATCTTTGCTAGTTTTTTTTTTTTTTTTTTTTTGAAGGGGAAGATTGTATTAAAATTAAAATATGTACAAAAATATTAGAGTTTTCAGGGAGACGGCAGTCTCACCCTCCATACCGCAGAAAAGAAGAGAATCCCAGTTACTCATCCAACTTCCGAATGAGATACTTAGTTCAGGGTGAAAGACTCTACACCAAGCATAAATCAGCGACTTGATGTTGGTTGCTAGGTGTTGAAAGTTGGCAATTAGGTTGAGAAATTCCACTTACTGAATAAGCTTTCTTGTTTATTTTCTGGCAGTGCATCTTAATTTGACAATAAGGTTGAGAAATCTCCAACCACCATTATAATCAACACATTCCAAATGGCAAATATGTTAGGAATTGCCTAAACAGAACATGAAGAAACTTGATACTTCTAAACTAAAGTATTCCAAGTCCTCCAAAGTCCACCACGGAGAATATTACAAAAGCTAAGTAAATATATTGGGTGCCAAATTAGAGCTGTAGATAGGCTATTGGTCCTGTGGCTCTGGTTGATACCTAAACCTCCGATTTGAAAATCTTAAATTACTTGCAAGAGTCTACCGGGGACTGGGGATTGCTAAATTTCATAGAAGATTTCAAGTACTGAGATGGCTCATGTAGATTGTGCATGAAAAAGTGAAAATATAATGCTCATGGACCCCACTGTCACGGTTAACTCAAATTAACCGTTAGATCAGCTAAAAGGATTCCTAAATTAGACGGGGCAGATCTCTATTCTAACCCGTATAATATAGTTCTCCACTGCCTTTTCATTTGTGCGCCTCCATCGTGAAAATGGAGGATGTAACCAAACTCTAATCTTGAAATCAAACGAGATCTGTTGATGGTGATACAGATCCAACATCTCAATAAAATAATCGCAGGCGAACGATTCAATAGTATCATCAGCAGGGACGGAGCCAGGAATTATTGGTTGGGGGGACAAATATGTATACTATTGTTGAAACATATGCGGCCGAAGGGCGCAAAAAAATTTTAGGCGTTTAATTTTTCGTTTTTGGCTTCAAATAGCGTCACCAAGATCCCAGATAAGTTGTAAGAAGTTTTAGTTAATAGAGTTTTATACAATGCGAGCATATTACGGGCAATTGAATGCAGTTTAGATAATATTTGGTATTAAAGGGGGACAAATTTGTGATTAATTAAATTTTCGAAGCCTAAAATTGTAATTTAGAAAATTCTAGTGGGGACTGCTGTCCCCACTAGACCCAATGTAAGTCCGTCCCTGATCATCAACAACAACACAACATCATCTACGCGTTATGATATATTCTCTCAAACCTGGAAAATCTCTGGTCTTTATTTCCACCTTATATCTTCTAAACAAACTGACGCAGGTCCATAAGAAGAATTAAAGAGGCTACTGAAAATTTTAATATGGATTGATATGTTGTTTCAATTTTTGGGTAAATTTTTCATAGTATGGTATGGAGGGTGTAATACTGTTATGTTATTTTACATAGGAACGACCTGATTTGGCACCACTGTCTCCAAATCACAGTGGCTTTCATTATCATGTGGTACAGTTTTATGTGTAAATGTATTTCATTATCATCACCACGATTTGATGAACTTTTCATAGTTGGTGTTCTGTAAGTCAATAAACACGCTGTGAAATGAGTCACGGGAACATTTTATTCCATACCAATTGCAACAGTTTTGGCGTTGGATTCTTTCTTTCCATGAGAACAAGCGGTTTGCAGGGTCACTCAGAGAAGATTTGAATTCTAAGAGCGCCCTTCATTCATGTTCATGGCATCCATGACTGGCTTTTGGGCATTGATTTATACTGATCAATAAATAGACCAAGAAGTGAAGATGGGATAAGAAGAAGGTAAAATGATGTCATTTGGTTTCGCTTACTGAATGATTACGTGGCTATTTATCTGAAACTTTTGAAGTGTTAAAATAGACTGTTTGCTTGATAAGCATTTCTTTGCAACTTGGAAATTTGAATTTACATTGACTTGAATTTGAATGGAGAATTATATACTCCAGTCTCCAGCTATGTTTCTTTTTGCATGTTCCAGCGTTCGTTTGTAAATGTATCCATGATTGATATATGTTTGGTGAATTTCTTTTAGATATAAGATTTGAGATTTTTAGTGCATTTCTTATTCTTGAATTTAGCCTATTGAAACACGGTAAGGAATCGGGTTGATGATATTTGATCCATCTAGCAGGCTGTGAGAAGTCGGGTTGAATCCTAGAAGTGTCCATTATAGATTCAAACACAAGACTAGCACCAAGTGAGAAATTTATTTCCCTATAACTATATGCACAATTATTTTATTTTTATTCTACCAAGTGAGAAATGCAAACCCACTAAGTCTTCTTGAAGAGAAAGCTCCTATAACTGGTTTTGAATTAGTCCTTTTGTAAGAAAATTGTTGTCAATCCCAATCCTCTTGCAACAGCAACAATACACTCCCCAGAACTGCTTCTAATAATTGGCACACACGGTAGTAGTACTATTTTTGCCCACTGAACCTTCTTAAGGACCTCATTGACACAGTCAAGTCGATCTCCAACACGTTAAAAATGGTCCACAACTATGGTAATGGATCAGCCGTTTGATCATTAATCAAGGATGAGAAATAACCCTAAATCAGACGGGGTAGATCTCTACTCTAATCCGTATAAATAGTACTACTATATTCTCCCCACAGCCTCTGATCATTTTTGCGCCTGCATCTTGAAGGATGAAACCAACCTAACCTCCAAATCAAATGAGATCTGTTGATGCGGATCCACCATCATCTCAATAAAGTTATGGGAGACGAACGATTCAATAGCATAATAAACCTCATTAATTTGGGGGCGAGCCCATATTTAATGGGGGCGAAGGCGAATCCAAAACAGGGTCACAATGAAGTAAAGAGGTCATCCCATATGGAATATATTTTTTTAAATACAAAACAACCCTTCATTAGTAGAAATTAATAATATGATTAGATGTTAACTAAATTTTGATTAACAAAATTTTGGAGGGAAAATTAGTGAAAAATGATTATGTTTAGGATAAAAATTTGTATGATTATTATTGTTGAGAGAGAGAGGGAAGTGAAGAAAAAGAAGGAGGTTTTTGAGGGAGGGAAAAAAGTGAGTGTTCATCAAAAATGGGTGATTTGGGAACTCAAATCGATGTGGGTGAAGCTTCAAACGGTAGAGATCAACCTCAAGCTAGTGTCATTACGAAAGAAATGAAAATGGTGATGTTGCATGATCCACGAATTTTAAATGATGAAGAACGAAAAGCTCTTGCTTATGAAGATCCTATGGAGGGAAAAGAAGACCACGAACACTCACATGATGAATCCACTGATGAAGAGAATGAAGTATGCTTTCTAAAATGACATTTTCGTGTGTTGAATCAATGGGAATGCAAGAACTATTGAAACCCAGGACGAACAATCGTCAAGCAATATGTCCAAACTATGACGATATAAGTAAATCGTCACACAACACATGACGAGCTTGCCGAGTCTGTGTAAAAACACACTCAGAGATGATAACTCGTCATGGTGCAGCAATAACCTTGACGAGTTTGTAGCATGGGAAAGAGAACGTACTATTTTCTTCGGTAAGTCGTCGAGGTTTTAGGTAAAATCTTGACGATTCTGGGTAAGAGAAATCCATTGATCTGGTTGAAAAACTCAGTAACTCGTCAAGGTGGTCGTATAACATATGACGACACAACCCTACTTATGACTAAATCGTCATGCAGATATCAAACCTATGACGATTTTTTATGTTAAATTTCCAACAATTGTTTGGTTTGCAGGACTCTGGTGATGACGATGGAGTGATAATCCGTCACATCCATCACCACGGTTTCAAAGGAGCTAACCAAAAAAGAAGTAATTGCCCATGGGATAAGGATGAGGATATGGATCTTGTGAAGAGCTTCATTCCTATTTATCATGAACGACCCAAAGAAAAATATTCAATGTTTTGGAAGAGAGTGAAGCAAATATACAAAGGACGCACCTCGAATACTAGACGTCGCAATTGGGTTCAGTTGGCTAATAGATTCGCCCACATAAAGTCGCATATCCGTGAGCATTATATAGTCCTTAATATGGTCCAAGAGACACAGGAGGACGGTGATACGCCGGAGGACGTGGTGAGTAGCTCGACATGCTTTCGGGATAGTATTTCATCACTAGTTATACACATGCGCACTAACTTAATTTGTGCTAATTACAGCTCAGAGAATTTGTTTACGTTTGGGATGAGCGTAATGGCGATAGCGAGTACTGTTATAAGGAGCACAATACAAAGCTAAAGAAAAAAGCTCCTAAGTTCGTTAAGGGAGTGTTATTTGATGATGAAGACTTGGCTTACTAGCTTATTATGCAATCGTTGTTAACCACTTTTTGAATACTAGAGAGGGTAATATGTTTTGTGAATTGTGCTTATGAAGTGAGCTCCCTTATGTCCCAACATTTTGCGGGTTTTGAACCTATTTGGTAAATCGGCATGGTTTATGCCTAAACTGTGCCGACACTAAAGAAAATATGTATACACGGTAACTGTGAACTTATCGTCATGGTTTAACATGCTACCGTGACGACTCAGTTTGTAATTTTCAAAAAATTTGACCGTTGGGGTCTTATTCTATAAAAAGAAACTCATCTCCAACACAACTTACCTCAAACTTCTTTTCTTCTCATTGTTCCAAATTACCAAAACAAGTTTCTTGTTCATTTGAAGGTGAGAAATGGCCGGATATGGTGATGGAGTATGGGAAGAGAGCGAGGATGTAGAGCTTGTCAAATCATTCGTTAGGGCATTCATTGAAAGACCATATGAAATGTACTCTATGTTTTGGAAGAGGGTTAAGGAATTCTTAGAACAACACTACGGAAATTATAACCGGCGCAAATGGACACATCTTGCTTTCCGCTTCGAACGTATCAAAAGGGATATCATCGGGTATAACAAGATTGTGGAAATCGTTAACGAACACTACCCTCAATCTTCTCGCAAATTCAAGGTGAGTAGTTATCTAGTTTCTTAAATTTGCTAACGAAATTTTGTGTATGTTAATCTAACATGTCACTCATTCACCTCTAGAAAGAAAGAATCAATGCCCTATGGGAAATTCGTAATGGTGAACGTGCGTGGATGTTCGGGAAGTGTTTGAAAGTGTTGAACAAACGTGCTCCAAGGTTTATGTCCGATTATATTATGTACGAATTGAGAGACGAAGCGTACTAGGTGGTGTTCTTTAGAAAAGAAATGATGTAATGTGTTTTTCCTACTAGAAATGTAATGTGGTTTTCTACCTTATGTTAATGAAATAAACCTTCTTGTGAAAATCGTCATGAAAATTACATACGTAATGATAAATCGTCAAGAAAACACCAAATTTATAAACAATTGTACTGCTTTTGATTGGAATCGTACTGCTTTTTTATTTTATCTTGACGATTTCTGAATTAGAAAACGTAAATCGTCAAGTTATCCTACCATACCATGACGATATAGTATCTCCAAAAATATAGTCCCTGTCCAAATTTTAAGGAAAATCGTAATGGTTTTAGGCAAAATGCGTGACGATAACTTTCGAAAAATTACAAATCGGCAAGGACTTTATCGTTACCTTGACGAGTTAGCGTTAATAATTTGAGCAACAATCAAGTAATACCAATATTATTCAAAACAAGATAAGATGCATTACATAAAAACAAATAAAAATCAAAGCATTACATAGTTAATTCCAATTGATCTTACATGAAGACACTTACTCTTTATTATAATTATAACAATTATTAAGAAAAGTGTTAAGGAGACGGTAATGTTGTTCGAACTCGAAGTTCTTTCCTTTCCAACGAGCCCATTCCTTCAATGCCCTAGCCAGAATTTCATCATCGGTATCTTCCTTGAAAATATCTCGGATCAATCTCCTCAGGTGCATAAATTCGTCGACATTTTTGTGTATTACACTCCATCGCGCCGACAACCCATTTACATCTCGTTCAAATTGGGTACATTGTTCGTCGAAGGATTCTTTAACGTAACTCCACAATAGTCCCCAATTGATCCCAAAACGACTCCGTTTAACTTCAGCCGGTTTTGGATAGTACAACATGAGATATCTACAAAAACAATGATCTTCATGCCACGTAAATGGAGCACAACTTGGTTTCTTTCGTGTTGAGCGAGGAGGAGATAATGGTTTTTGAGATGGAGTACATTTATAATAATATTCATGAACTATCTTATGAGTGATGTTTCGATATTGAGATCTGCGAGTAGGAGATGCCGGAGGAGGACTATCTTCGAGATTTGCGGTTTCTGATGATGCACCTGACATTGTAGAAGTGAAAAAAAACAAAAATAAACTAGATTGATTGGGATGATTGTTTGGGATGAAAGGTTCTCTTTATGTAGATAAGTTCCCAACGGATATATTTTTTCAAAAAACTAGTCGTTATGGAGTGTAGACCGAGTGTAAGGAAAAATACAATGGAAAAATTCTTATAAGTTTTAAAGAATCGTCAAGTAAATTTAAAACTTCTTGACGATATTCCACAAAATCGTCAAGGTAATTTGTAACTCCTTGACGATTTAGAATTTGAATCCAGCTTTTGGGACCTGTAAATATTTGTGAAATCGGCAAGGAATTGCCTGAACCCTGACGATTTATGCATATAAATTTCAAACAAATTCATACTTGCATTTAAACCAAGCTCCGTCCAAACATCTTAAGTGTCATGAGGAAGAAACCATGACGAAATCCAAAATAAACATACCAAACCATAATATCATCCTAACACACATTGGTAAAATCAACCACTACCCTCACCTTTGCCACGACCCTTGGCACGAGCTCTTTTGGAAGTTTCTCCTCGCTTACTCTCCTGAGTGGCAGTAGCTGAAGGACAAACTCTCTTCTTTGCATTGGCTACTTTTTTAAACATGTTGGTAGCCTCAGGAACATGCAAGTGTCTTAGGTGATCAATATGAAGCTCTAGTTCTGTAGGAGTCATGCCCTCTCCATGGTCCACCTTATTTTTTAGTGGCTTCAACACAACATCCAAACGCTCCATCTATTTTAAGGAATACCAAGTAAGTCATACCGACATAAATTTGGTTCACAATTTAAACAACAAAAGAGAAATTAACTTACAAATAGCTTGTATAAGGAAGAATCATCAAGAGAAGGTGCAGTAGTGATCTTTTTTCCTTTGCCACGCCCACGCTGGACAACTTGTTCCCTACGAATTACACGGCCGTGACTCCAACGGTTGTACCACTCCATGTAATCATCCGCGCACTCATAACCATGGACGACAGCATCCCAAATCCATCCTACTTGATGACTTTGTCGTTGGTTCCAATGATCATCTGATATGGCTTTTTGGTAGGCAACCGTGATTGATTTTGTGTCGCTGTGGCTTTCCTCGACGTTAACTGGGTTTTCTGCAGCGTCATAATCTGTTTATATCCCTTCTTCGGGACTTTCTGGTATACACCCAAGTTGTCTCATGAATCTCGCCGGGGCATGCATTGTGTGTCCAAGAGGGTGAAACAAGGGGCCATCGTACTTACTTAGTGGGTCCCTCTCCTCAATGAAACCCTTCTCCCTATCCTCTCTGTAGGGGTCAAAGACTACATCACTTACCTTCATGTTGTCCAACCTCTCTCGGACCGTTAGAAGCCAACCTTTCTTGCCCCTTTCTTGGTCCCCAGTGAAGATATACTTGTGCCCTCTCGCCATTCCCGGTTTCCACTTGGTGTTGATTTTCCAATCCGCATGGCCTTCCATCAACTTTGGGAAGTGTTCATATATCCACACCTAAGATCAATGACACATATGTATATACTGTCACGTTGATGTTATCAAGAATTTGACATTCAAAAGTGAAAAACAAAATGCATAATTACCTGCAGTAGAGATGTGTTGCCATTGAGTTGGGAAGTGAAGCTTCTTGATGCCTTTCTCAGCTCGGTGTTTAGGTGTGAGACAATTGCGGTAGCCCACGAATACTCTGCAATCTTATCCAAAGGATGCAGTAGCTGCAAGAAGTTCGCATTCACCCTGTTCCCGGCAGAAGACGGAAATATACAAATGGATAAGACGTATAACAGATAAGCCGCTGCCGAAGCTTTGACTTCCTTCTCATCCAGAAGCCCCCCTTTCTTTTTTTCTTTAGCAAGG
>JAJJMA010221462.1:0-12111 GCA_023529015.1 Papaver nudicaule | reverse complement strand
CTTCCCACCATAATTCCAAAATTGATAAACTATTGCTGGCAGATCTTGAATTAGAAAAAAAGGAAAGTTAACAATATTACATTGAAGTAGCAGGCAAGCGAGCAACAAGTTGCGCCGCAAGCCCTTTCTGAATGGCAAATCCTATTCTCTTAAAAATAAATTCTCTTGAACCTGGGGTCATGACATTGCTATGCATGACTTTTTGCACTCTCTTGAGGAGTCCAACCGCCTCTGGAGCTAAGAAACCAAAAGTATCAAAAGCGAATGGGATAAAGGCATGGCCATTATCATGGCACGCTTTCTCATGTTTGGCTATCTTACCTGAGGCTGCCCTTAAAGCTGCTTGTCCGACTGTAAAGGTCCCATGCCCCCTGCCAACTAATGGAGAGACCCCCGTGAGGTCGACACATGCATGCTTCCCATTGACCCATCCAAATATGAGGACATCTGCCGGTCGAAGTGTTGATCTCCCTTCGAGCGGATCCGTCAGGAAGTTAACAGCCGCTTCTTTCTTCGCTGAAATACCGGCTCGCCACAATACATCATACAAAGTATCCCTCACACGGTCATGTCTCTGTTTAAACCCGGGGTCTACCTTGCAATGAACAGCATGCTCTCCAAAGGCGTCCAAGCAGCCTGTGAAACAAGCATGGCACTGTGTATCTGATGGGTACAAAGGGATCATCAACCTGTATTTGAGAATGGCACGGTACTCCAAAGGCGACATCTTCTGACCAAGGCCATCAATCGGGAGAGCAAGGAGGAAATCCTGGGCATGCGCTGCTTGAAGACATCCGAAAACTGCTTTTTGTCTATCTGACAACTCGTAAACTCTGTCCATGTCTTTAACCACTTTTCCAAAAAGAGCACTCGCCAATGCATTTTGGGCTTTAGGGGGGGCGGTGTCTTTATTGGTATAATTGTTAAAGTCAAAATCAGGGAGAGTTACCTGTAAGTTCTTCAAAGCTTTTTTGAAATTGTCATCCATGCCTTCAACCTCACTGTTCCTTAACATATGATCTTGCAGACCCCATGATTGGACACGAGATGCTAGAAAGGCATATTGAGATGCCTCACTAGCAGTGTATAATCCAAGTCCACCATATCTAATAGGAAGAGTGGATAGCCTCCACTGCAGCTCTCCAAAGAACGAGCCCCCACATACCACGATGTCCTCAATCACCTGTCTCAGACCTCCATCGAATATCTTTACTGCCTCCTCAGTCCATTCAGGTTGACAAATACGAAGTCCAAACAACAACTTTGCTATGCCCATACATGAACGTAAGAGTAGTAATTCACTTTGGGGATCATGGAGCTTTGACAAAATCTTCATTAATTCCACTGCCTTTTCAGCTCTCCTAATTGCGAGACCTTGCACAAACTCAGAATCCAGACTAACAGCCCCTCCCAACAACTTCACCCCTCTATCTGGTCTTGAAATTTCAGTCGGAAACAACCCCTCACATAGCTTTCGTCCATCACAAGTAGGCCAAAAAATTTCCGTCTTCTTGATATTCAATACCAGCCCTAATGCTGGACCTTCCGCCTGGATGACCTTAAGAGCCCTTGCAACCTCTGCGGTATCACCTATAATAGTGCCATCATCAAGATACCAAGCCTGCAAGGATAATGTACATTGGTTTTGTATCTTTGCCACAAGCTGATGGAGCACCAACGAAAATAGCAATGGTCCTAATGGGTCACCTTGTTGCACACCTGTAGACGACTGGATGTGGTAGTCCCCAACATATAATCTTGCAAACTGGCCATATAAATATTCTACCCACGGAGATATAGATGGACACATCTTTCGCACCTCAAGTAACATGGCTGTCCGGTTAACAAGGTTAAAGGCATTGGTGAAGTCCACAGTAAGCATGGTGAGGCTATGGTTTGCATGGTATTTATTAACAAACCTGTTCACAGCATGAAGAATTGCCTCCGCTCCTCCAGAGACTCCCACCCCAAACTGGAAGTCTTGCAAGTATGTTGTCATGTCTTTTCCTACCCCTTTCATAGCAATTTTTGACACTAACCGTCGCCAAATCGTCCCAACAGCAATAGGACGAATGCTCTTGTCCGGCTTAAGTAGAGGTGTCAATGGCGCTGATGCGATGTACTCTGCAAGACTAAGTGGACACCTCCCTGCAAGCCACAAGTTAACCACTATTGTCATAGCCCCAACCAATTCGGTAGCAACGGCTGAACCATCCCCACAAAAGGCATCTAAAAGATGTTGTGCCCGAAGACCATCCTTTCCACATGAAGTTCCCTTAGGAAATGATTTGATACAGCTTAAAACGGTGCCCTCTTCTGCTACTAGGGGTGTCTCCTGCAATGAGATTGTTGGTTTTGTAGGAGCAGGCATAACTGGATGTTTGTCTTCAAGGGCTTTTCTTGTATCTGCATTGTTTGGTGCCACTCCTGATGAGCTAATAGCTTTCACAGCTGCAGTAAAATGACCATCTGCTACTTTGCGCAAGCAAGCTTTAACATTGGAGTCCACTCTATTATCATCCTCTTTGTCCACATCATCTCCTGAAAACCCCACCCTTGGTGTCTCTAAAACCTCCCTCACAAGCTTGTGTATACCTCCAACTTCTCCCCAAGTTGCCAAAGACTGAAGGATAAGTTTCTGCTGCATTGTCTTGCGGTTCCCAGACTTACATTCTCTTCTGCCTTTCGGTCTAAAGACTCTCAAGGTACATCGAGGGAGCAACAAAAGCTTAATCCATTGTGTAAGAGATTTTGGTTCCGCCGCTACTTTGTGGAGTGCCGCTTTGAGGGTGTGAGAAAAAGCAAGCCTGCACCCTTTTGGAATGCTCTTTACGGTACAAACCGGAGCTCTGAAAACTGCATCTAGCGTCTCTATGTTGAGTTCAAAGACTCCATCATCCAGCTGGACTAGACCCTCCCGAGGACATGGGCGAGGCACCCCCACGATGACTTCAAGTATATCTCCCGAAACTTCGCATTTTGTAGGTCGAACCTCGACGTTTTCATCGTGTTTACATGTCCTTCGCCAAGAATGGAAGCTCATACAATCATAGCACAACCATTGTTTCAAGGTCCTCAAGGTATTCTCCAACCCAACGAAGACATCCAAGTCGCTCCTTATGACCTCTCTTAAAGCATTCTTCCTTTCCATGCCGTAAAGATGTAAGCTCTTCATATGGTCGACCAAACATTTAAACCCTTTGCTACCAATTTCCCCATCTTTGCATCCATGAAAGTCTCTAAAAGGGCAAAGCAATATGCCATTACTTGAAGAAGCCATTCAAGCAAAATAGCAAACAATAGAAGCACAGCAGTTTTTTTTACCCAAAAACTATAAAAATTCAACTGAGGCAATTAAACAAACACCTTCCCTACCAAATTCCTAAGTAAGAAATATGTGGGATTGAGAAACAGAGGAACCCTCCCCCCACAGACACAGCCCAACCCCCATTGAGGTGATGGTGGTGGTGGTCGGGGGAGAGGAGGTGGCGAAATTCAAGAAGAAGACGCCCTAGGAATGGTACTGACCTTGCTGCAATTTCACTGCTCAATCAAATTTCCAAGAACTCACAGTTCGAATTCACCATAAACCCGAATCAATTGATTCCCTAGTCCTACCTAATTAGACTCGATTTCGGTCCACCTCAAGAAATCCCCAATTCCATTACTGTAGCTGTAATTGACGATTGAGAAGAGATCTGTGTAGATGATGATTTGGGGCTCCAACGAAGAGCAAGCCAGCGAGGAGTGTGTGAGAAGAGATCTCTGTTAAAAATCAGATCTTACCGGAATCATGGGTAATTTGTCGTTTTAGATGTATAAAAGAAGAAGAAGAATCGGACAAAGGGTTTAAATGAAACCCTTAACTTGTAAGATGATTAGATTCATTCAGGGGTTTGTATCCAACTCGAATTATACAGAGAGAATCGATTCTTTGTTGCAGCACCAACTCGAATTCTACAGAGAATTTTATTAAAAAAAAAAAACTACAGAGAATTGAAATTTTTGGATTGGAAGGGTTATTTGGAGTTGGGTTTTCTGTGACCGATTTTTATTGTTTAAAGAGATTAAAGTAAACAATACAAAGATACAAACAGGAAAAAAAAAAAAAAAAAAAGGAAAAAAAAAAATCGTGAATCTCTGATTCGATGCGAATCTGCGATTCAAAAATCAATTGGAGCGATTCGTTGGCAAAACGATTCAGATGTGGGAGTCGTTGCGTTTTGTGAAAAATCTGGAGTGGATCGTACGATTCGAATCGTACGATACTAATTTCCTTGAATGTGACCAAAGTATTTGTAGGGTTAGCAAAAGGGATAAAAAAAGGTTGACCTACAGTATTTTCCGGATCAAGAATTTCTGATAAGATTATCAATTTAATATCAAAGGGTTTCTAGAAGAAGTCAAGATTCAAGATAGAATTCAGACAAACAGTTGAAGAAGGAGAGGAGTATTATTAAATGCATACACGGCAATAAATCCGTTTGAAGAAGAAAAAGTCTAAAACTGAATGTGGAGAGCAGCAACAAGGAAACCTCATCTTTTCTTTCTAGAAGGTGAAGAATAGAATAGAATAGTTTGAAAATTGAATTATTCTTCTCTGCTTGATTGTGAAGCAAACTTTGGGAAATGAAGAATGACATAATTCCTTGTTATCTATTATCAGTACTATATATATTTGTACTTCCATGGGCATCAAAAGAGCAAGAAGAAGAAGAAGATTTTATAAACCCAAATCAAAAATATCCATCTCTTTTTCATTCCCTTGTGTCTTACATATATTCTCTAATTCTGTATAACTAAGTTTTGATTTTCCTGTACATTGCGAGTGAGTGATCAGTTGATTTCTCTTTCTCTATGGCTTCTAAAGTTGAGAAGAAAAGTAAAGTTGTTGTAGTTGGAGGTGGGATTGCTGGGGCCCTTCTTGCTAAATCTCTTCAGTTCCATGCTGATGTTGTTCTTATCGATCCGTAAGTTTCTTCTTCTTCCATTTTGTATCTGTTCATAATCTAACTATGCGAATTCTTTGAAAACTTTGTATTATAACTTGATTTGAATTATATTTGTTGATACCACATTTGGGTGAAAGTTGCTGTCTATAGTTAGCTTTCAATAGGGCACAATGAGTTGATGACGGTCAAGTAATGAAGTAGCTGCTAGAATTCTCATGTCTTTACCATCTCGTAAATTCTTAATTAGCATCCCTAGAATCAGTTTATTAGATATAATCATCTGTTATTAGCATTGGCTCACTTTGGTGATGAGGTTATGTAAAGATATGCATCGAGACGAGGGGAGATTTCTCTTGGTAACAAATATCTCATATCTTGGAAATGGTCGATAATTACAAGAAGTTAATTGGACGACCGAAGAGCCCTCTATGGGATGAAAAATGTCGGATCTGTCCGTCACAAAGTTTGTCCTTGAAAAAAAAAATTGAATCACAATTTCAACAATTTAAGATTGAAATCGAGATAATCAAAGAAATTGGTCACATACATCGATTACATAAGATCTAACATACACATTTACAGTTAAAAATTATTTGAATCAACCATTAAATTGATCATAAGATTCGGATTAGAATAGGATCTCTGTTATGAAGAACAGAGTTCTTCAAGGAAGAAGATGAAGTCGTGGGTCTGTAAACCCGAACTTGATCCATATCCGGAAATTATTTCCACCCACGTACCTTATGTTCGCCCAACTCAACTAATTAACCAGTAGATCAGTGAGCCAACTTAGAACAGTCACCCGACTCACTCCTTGCTTAATCTCTTCTACAGATGTGCTCAATATCATCATCTCTTCATTTTCTGTAAGATCAATAATTCATTTCAAAACCATTTATATTACAGTGGGTTTCATATATATTCAAACCGAAATCAATGAAAAGAAATTGAAATTGGAAAAACCAAATGGAAGTGTTGAGTTTCCGATCCAGAAACTAAACCACATTCTTTCACCCCTTTTATTCAGTTTCTTATGCAAAAAAATGCAGATCCATCTCGTCTAGCACAGAGCACAGTAGTTAGGTTGTGCAGCCATGCATATTCATCAACCCAATTGTTGTTCTCATCGTTGTTTTGATTCTATTTCACATTTTCACTCCCTCTCAAAAGGTGCAACACAGGAACATTAATTTGTTTTCCATAAAGCTTCAATTCTTTCTTCTTGTTGATTATTATTGTGTTTTATTCCCATCTTTTTCTTCTGCACCAGTACTTAAAAGGATTTTTGAAATCTAATTGATAAACAGCCCTACAAACCTCTTTTGTTCTCGAACTGAGTATATGCAGCTGAAATTCAATAGCTATAGTATAGCCTATAGGCTAATTGGACTGAGAAAGAAGAGAGGCGGAGTAGACAAGGTTATAACAGTGGGCTTCCACCAAGTGTCCAACTGAACTCCCACGTGGATAGCTTGCAACTACACATTTGTCCAGTTATCTTCAGTTTCTTTTTTGAATCACGAAGAATACACAATACTAGGAGAATCTAGGCACATGTCGCATGAATAGACGGCGGCAAAAACAGACACAGAGTCATGCTTGGTCTACTCTGGGTGCTTATAACTCCTCTGGGCCTAACATAAGAAATGAATCTGGCATAACGTCCAGTTTTGGTACCCAACAAAATTCCAGGTTTATATATTAACGTGCTTGGATTGATCATCAGTGGGTATAATAGACATAGGGTCATACCACATTTGGTGAACTTTATAGGTTGGTAGTATCTACAAAAAGTTGTGCAACACTAGAAATTTGGCGAGGTACACTTGCACTTGCACTCGCACTCGACTTAATATGATTACCCTAAAACCTACGATGATACAGTTGAAAATTAAAAGAAAAAAAATTGAACTCTAGACATTTTTCTTTCATTTTAGAGTTTAACCCATGCCTAGTATGATAGCATTTCAAATGAGAATGGCATGAGATTATAGGTGCACTTTTCCTTTCTTCGGTCGGACCCCCCACCGCTTGCGGTAATCTAGTTATTGATTGTTTTGTGATGGTGCTAATAGCTTGCGCTTAAATATTTTCTTTGTCCATGGATGCTTATCAAATATGAATGTTTTACTTAGATATTTCTTATCCTATTGGATTCCAAAACAGGAAGGAGTATTTTGAAATCACATATGCGAATCTGAGAGCAAAGGTGGAACCTTCATTTGCTGAGAGGTCTGTGGTCAAACACAGCGATTACTTCACCAAAGGGCGCATTGTCGTAGCTTATGCATCTGGAGTAACTGAGACAGAAGTATTTACCTCAAATGGGGAATGCATTCCCTATGATTATCTCGTCATTGCTACTGGCAATGATGATTCATATCCCAAAAGTAGGAGTAAAAGGCTCGAACAATATCAAGAAGGTATGTTTAAACTCTGCAGAGTGTGTGAGTGTAAAGTTTATGTTTTAGCTTTGCTTATCAAACCTGATTCTAATGGTATAACCTTGTGTAATTTTAACTTGTTTCCTTTCCTATTACAGATTTCGCAAATATTAAGTCTGCAGAATCTGTTTTGGTCATTGGAGGAGGGTCTACAGGTGTTGAACTTGCTGGAGAGATTGCAGTTGACTTCCCGCAGAAGAAAGTGACTCTCGTTCACAAAAATACGAGATTGTTGGATTTCATGGGACAGAAAGCTTCTAGCAAGACCCTTGATTGGTTAGTTTCAAAGAATGTGAAGGTCATTTTGGGTCAGACAGTCGACTTAAAGTCTCATCAGGATGGAGATAAAATATACAAGACATCAGGAGGAGAAACTATCATAGCAGATTGCCACTTCTTTTGCGCAGGAATACCATTGGGTACGTCGTGGCTCAAAGAGTCCATTCTGAGAGACGCTTTAACTGACGGAGGAAGAGTAATGGTTGATCAGCATCTAAGGGTCAAGGGTCGTAAAAATATCTTTGCCATTGGAGATATTACTGACATCCCGGTAAGCTTATAAGCTGTTCTGTAGTATTGAGCAATTTTAAGTGTAACACCACCTTTCCCTGGCCTCTACATCATTTAATATAGTTCATGCCAATTTTTCTGGCCACATTAGCTGATGTGGCATGTGTACCACATCCTTTGGTTACGAAAAGTGGTAGGTGTTATATGCAACACCGACCGATATGATTATGGAGATGTATTTGTGTTTCTCTTTTTGTTACCTACGAGACTCCAACAAAATTTAACATTTTGGTTGTCATGCTAAACAGGAAATCAAGCAAGGGTTATTTGCAATGCAGCATGCCAACGTAACAACAAAGAACCTAAAGTTGTTAATGTATGGAGGAAAAGAGAGCAAGATGGCAACATACAAGGCTGGTCCTGATATGGCAATTGTTTCACTAGGAAGGAAAGATGCCGTGATGCAATCCCCAATGAGTACTATGATCGGACGTATACCTGGCTTTATGAAATCAAGCGACCAGTTTGTAGGAAAGACAAGGAAGCAAATGGGCATAGATGCCTCATGTTTTGGACTCTAATTAATCTCCAGATTTACTGATTTTTAGTGGGTGTGTGAGTCTGCGTGTGCGTGTCTTTGTTGTTCACTTGTTATCTTCTGAGTTCATTGTATAATCTCTTCTAGGTCTCTTAAGTTATTTTACGGGTTTGTCGGGTTTGGCTTCACATTAGGCTCACTACTTACCCTAGAGTACCTTAAAATAAAGAAAATCAAATGTTTTGTTAGTTTGTTTCAAAATAAAATGTTTTGTTAGTTAGTAAACATCTGTAAGTTGTGATAACTTAATGGAGTGAGTTACTAATTTACCTTTGGTGGTATACCGTGTGTTTTAGTTTGGGAAAGTAAATGGGGTATAGATGCCTCGTGTCTTAAAGAGTCTAACTGCGAATCTCCCAATACTGTGTATGCAGTCATCTGCAGTCTGGCCTTTGAGCACCTTATCTTTAAAAATATCTGTGTATCCAGAAAGAGCAAAGGAGGTCCTGTAAATCTACTTGCAGTTGAATTTACAAAGCTCAAATCTAGTAAATAAGCCTGGCTTAATCTGGCCCCATTTGGGAGTATTTGGCCCCATGAAATTTAAACCCATCCACTAAAGGGTGTTATGGGATGTCCGAATCCAATTGAAAATCGGCCCATAATTGTATATGTACTGGCCGATTTTCTTCTTCGTTTTTCTTCTTCGTCTTCTTTCTTCTCCTTCTTCTCTTCCTCCTCTGTTCCTCCTTCTTCTTCCTCTCTTCATTCCTCGCCCACTATCTTCTCCTTCTTCTCTTCCTCCTCTGTTCCTTCTTCTTCTTCGTTCTTCTTTTTCGTTCTTCTTCGTTCTCCTCATCATATCTCCACCGCCATCAATGGCTGCTACGTACTTTCAAGTACATATACCAATAATAAGAATGTTATCACTTACTTTAATTACAATGAAAGCTACAGAAGCTAATAACTAAGAGTAAGAAGTTCAAGATACCGCAAATGCGGTACCACATTCTTATATGCAGAACAGAGAAACCTTGGTATCCAGAAAGATATCTGAGCATTTCTCGATTAACTACGGCCTGATTGACCACGTCTAATACTATAATCTTAAGTGCAATGTGAATTTTAGCTGTCTAAAACATCTTGACAATCAACGAATAGCATTCCTTTAGGCACACAAAGTATTCGATGAAATGCAACAATCGGTTAAAGAAAAGTTGAACAACAGCCGATAGAAAAATTAGTAGCAACAATCGGTAGTTGATTGCCCAAAAAACAACCGATTATGCGAGTCGTTTTTCATATATGAAAAATGGCAGCAACAATTGGTCGTTGATGGACCAATTAACGACCGATTATGCGAGTCGTTTTTCAGATATGAAAAATGACAGCAACAATCGGTCGTTTATGGACCATTTTAACGACCGATTGTTGCAGTCGTTTTCAGGAATGAAAACTTAGAAATAAAATCGGCCAATAAAAGTCATTGTATCCACCGATTTTTTTTTGGCTAAGGGGTTTGTGTTAAAATGTCCCTATTTTAACTTATTCGAATTTATTTCATGGGGCCAAATACTCCCAAATGGGGCCAGATTAAGCCAGGTAAATAAGACTAGATTTCAAGCTGCTCCTGAAACCTCTATCTGACTTTACAGCCAGGCACTAAAAAGGGTGGTCAATTCAATTAGTGATAGATATCCATCGCCGAATATCTCCCTCAATTATTTTTTTTTTTTTGATGAAAGAAGAATTTTATTAAGCAAGAGAAGAGAGAGGAGAAAAACCCTCTTACAAGAAGTAAAAGAGATTACAAAACCAAGCAAAAAAGAAACAAAAAGATGTTACATGAAAACAAGATCCCAATTGTGAAGGCAACTATGAACTATGCTACCAAAATCAGGTTTGATTATGGATACCCAAGAGAGTAGCAAAGATCTTGCACTATTGCTGACACCCCAAAAATCTCTAGTCTTCTCATCATATATGCGCTGATTTCGTTCAAGCCATGCCGTCCACATCACAGCTGCCGGAATCAAGGACCAAACCGTCTTGTTTATATCCCTCTGTCTCAAATCATTCCATACCTGCATCAAGGCTAAAATAGAAGTAGGCCAAACCCCGTTGATACCACATTCTGGTAGCAAGTGATTCCAAAGTCTTCTAGTGAAAACACAAGATATCAATATATGTGTTGTTGTCTCTTCGGCGGCACCACAAAGAATACACTTGTTAACGTGCTGAAAGCCCCAAGTAACGAATTTGTCTACAGTGTTCAATCTATTGGGTACAGCTAACCATATAAAAAAATTAATCTTTGTGGGCACCTTATTATTCCAAATGTTTCTATAAGGGAAACCAGTAATAATAGTACCTTTGTGTAGCTCCGAATACATCGACTTCACTGAAAACAAACCCGAGGGGGCTAAAGACCATCTTCTGTAATCATCGGCATCACAAAGTGATGGAGGCTCAGAACTAATGATGTCCAAAAGCTCCACCAACTGATTAGCTTCGGAATCATTAAGTGCTCTTCAAAAATGTAAGTTCCAACTTCCACTGCCGCCCGGAGAAGAAGTAATATGTGAACAAATAGAACCTTGTTTGTTGCTACTTAGTTTGTACAGTAATGGAGTCACAGCCTTCAATGGTTTTTCCCCAATCCACAAATCTGACCAGAAAGAGATAGAGACACCGTTTTGCACCTTAAGAGAGGAAAATTTAGCCACAACTTTAGACTGATTTGTGATGGATCTCCAACAAGAACAACCATATGGAGTCTCTACCTTGTCTGGCAGCCAACAACTAGAAGGACCATATTTCTCAGAAATTACGGAGTACCATAATGAGTTCTTTTCAGTCCCATATCTCCAGCACCATTTAGAGAGCAAAGCAATGTTCATTTCCTTTAAATTTCTAATACCCAAACCACCCATCTCTTTATTAAGAGGAAATGGTCCCTATATTGCGTGACATCCGAGCCGTCCGAGGTCGATCCGAGGGCTCACAATGCATTGGCGCCCTGCATCAGCGTGCGTACGATCGGGTCCATCCGACGCACCAGAATCATCTAGGGCTTCCTTTTAATAAGAGCTTCTCCCTCTCCGCGAAAGAAAAATAAAAAAAAAAAAAAAAAAACGCGCCCAACTCCTCCCACCTCTACCGAATCCTGAATCAAACGTTTTGATCTTCTCTTCTTCGTCAATTGCTTTCTAACCAAGAACCCGATAGCTCAGCAAGCTCTTCAACCAAAAAAAAATATGTTAGGGTTTAAATCCCCTCTTCTGATCAAACTTTTGATCCCACCTCTTTTGAAACCCTAACCAAAATTTTGAACTTCTTAATTGTAATGATATCAGCTCTTCTTCCTATTCTTCAATTAGATTCATGCTCTCTCTTCCTCTTCTCTCTTTCGAATTTTGGTTTTGTTTGAGTTTTGTTATTAGAGATTAATTATTGTTTCATGTCAATTAGGGTTCATCGATACTGTGGATTAGGGTAGAGTGATTCTGGAAGATAGGGTTGATTAGTGCATGCGGGAGCAGACCTCCAGTTTGAAGATACTGAGACGAATTTGTGCTGCAATTGGGTATGGTTCACAGTTACCAATCTTCAACACTATCGAACTTCAAAACGGAGCTCCGGAACTGATGCAATTGAGAGATTATCG
>JAJJMA010221453.1:613-14824 GCA_023529015.1 Papaver nudicaule | reverse complement strand
AAAAGAGAGTTGTGCTACATCAATCCGCGTTCGTTTTTGGGAATCATCGAAGTGCTGCGAAGATTACCAAAGGTATTGTTGAATGCTGGAGATGTATGCCTTAGAACTGCATCAGCATTAAGTGCAGAGCATTAAACGTCTTAAGTATAGAGATCACTCGCCTCAATACATTTCTGTTTTAGTTTTCTTATTCTCATTATTCTTCTCCTCTAATTTCTGCAAAGTTGATCTTTACATAGTTTGTAAAGATTGTGTTTTACTCATTCTGATTTGGAATCTTTATCTTCCCCTTTACATATATATCTATTCTTGCATAGTTGCATATGGTATTCCCCTTTTCACTTTTCTCTTCTCTTGTTCAGGTTCTTTGTCTTCCCAAATAATTTGTTTGTGTGCTTTATATTTATGTCTTTTTAAGATTTGCACATTAGAGAAAAGATCCCCTTTTATCGAAGGAAAAAAAGTCATACCGCAAATCACAATCATGGAAAACACAACATAATAATCTTCTTCAAAAACTTTTCTAAATTTATGAAATGTAGAGACTAGAGATTCCGCAATGCAAATCACAATTTATCTTCCAGAAATTGGGCGTACTGGGCAGGTCCTATTGGACTGCAAAAGTTTCAATTTTTTTAAGAAGACATTAGACACGTCACAAACTAAATGACTATATTACCCCAACAATTTTATAAAGGAACCAAAAACTGTCGACTTGCCTCCTTCATCAGTTTCTACGTCTCCTTCATATCCATCTCCACCACCAGTACATACAGTAACGCCGCCATCTCCATCTCCACAACCACCACAAACATCAACAGCAACCCCAACGCCACCGTCGGCAAAACATCATCACCAACATCTACAAAAATCATCTTCCTCCACCATCTTTGTCTCCCCCACCACCATCACTTTCTTCACCGTAAAAACAACCACAACGACCATCAAATAACATAATCTTCTTCTTCTCTACACCACCATCTCAACCACCACACACAACAACACCAATTTCAAGATGACCACTCAAACCCGTAAGATTTCAATTTTATAACCCTAATTTTGATTTTCATTTTGAATTTGTAATTGGGTACATGAATTAGGTTTTGAATTGGTTTCGGTTTCTTTTGAATTAAGCTTTGATTGTTTTATTATGAATTATATCTCTGGTTATTTTGAAATTGAGTTCGGTTTGTTAAAAATTGGAATTTGTTTGATTGTTTTGTCTTGAAAATTCAGTTTTTTCTATGTTGATGTCTCTTTTGTTCATTGGTGTTGTCTGTGTTGCTTTCTAGGTTTTGATTATTTGTCCATAGGTACAAATTGTTTAGTTTGATTATGTACTTACGATTGGTTTAATTTGATTATGTATTTTTTTTAGGTTTTGAATTGTGATGTTTATCAACTGTTTGATTAATTGTCTATGAGTAAAACCTAGGTACAAGTGTTTAACTGTGTCTAAATTTGATTATGAATATGTATGTTTTTGTCATATGTACCCCAGTACAAGTGGCATAAACTTTGGGTTGATTATGAATGTGTAGTTATAACCTAGGTACAACTGGTATATACTGGTTTTTTTTTTTTTTTTTTTATAGAAAGTGCAAGCAGACCTGGTATTAGTGGTGTGATCATCAGTTGTACCTTGATACAAGTGGTGTTGTCAAAATTGAAAACCTTAAACATAGGGGTGGTAAGTAGCGTCGTCACTGGTTGTACCCCGGTATAAGTAGTGTGGTCACCAATTAGGTTTTGCTTTTGAAAAGAGGGAGTCCGCGTTTTGCGCAGTTGAGTAATGCAATGTTTGGGCTGTTTTATTGTGTTTTTTTGCCTTGTTTTTGGGTTAATTGAGATGTGGTTTGGCTGCTCCGGCTTTGAGTTCTGGGATACAAAAAGTGGGGCCTATTTTACTTGATGGTCGAGCTCATTGAACTGTGGGTTTAGTGGCAGCGCTGATTTCTTTTAGTAGTATCATAGTGGCAGATACGTATGCGTATCTTGGTGGAAAGACATTTGATCGTACACCACTTACTACTGTTAATCCGAAGAAGACGTGGGAAAGGGCAATTGCAGGATTGAGTGGTTGTATAGCCACTGCACTAATGTTATCGAAAGTTTTTTGCTGGCCAATAATTCACACTTTGGAAAATTGGGACTCGCATGAATGTGGTAATGATTCAATAACGCTAGAGGACGTTGAGAAAGTATGGGCTGCAAGTTTGCTACATGGATTCCGTCATTCCATTGCCTCTTATTGATTGATCAAGATGTATCTCTATCTATATTTGTTATATAGTAGCACCAACAGAATTAAGTATTTATTGATAGTATTTATGCCTCCACCTTCCATTGGCAAATGTTCCTGAGACCTGGCATTAGCCACGGTTAACATTGTCAGACTGAACAATATAGTTTGGCATGTTCTGAAGTGTTTGATTATTGAATTTGGTTTTATTTTGAATTACTTTTGAAAGTAGGGGCAAATTTGTAACTGTATATCACTTTGCTGACTGTGTATTGGTCAATTTGCCCAGACATGTCTTTATAAACAATATATTTTTGAATACTGTCTTTATAAAAAGTATCATATTTTTGAAGTCTTTAGGAACCTGTTTGTAACAAAATTGGTCCTTTGGAACCTATTTTGTGTTTATTTTCTAACCCACCTACCTAATCACTAATCAGGCATCCCATTATCTATAATCTATGAGCATGTCACTAAAAATCTTACCGAACTAGCTTTAGTTCCATACAACCATGGTAAATTAATTAATTAATTATTATTATTGTTACAAAAAGGGGTGGGAGTTCGGCTTGCCGCTAGACTACAAACCAACTTTTGTAAACTCTTCTCCACTTAAATAAATTTGTGATGAATTTTCTTTTTCATCAAAAAATAAACAAAAATTATTGATCAAATGAGAAATACAAAATGATAGTACCACCAAAAAAAAAATGTAAAGCTAGCTTTACTTGATAACAAAGATCAAGTAAAGCTACTCAGGTTCATGGTGTCAATTCAGTTCGTTTGGCTAAGTAAGAAATCAAGTAGGCCAGTGTGTTTCAGTATGGATGCAGATACAATGAGAGATTTGAGATGCAGTTTGTTTACGGAAGCATGTCAGTCATAGGGCCCGCTCTTTCACAGGGTTTGGACACGAGAGAGGATTTTTTATCTGTAATCGAGTGATGTACTTTCTATTTAATTACAACCATACTAAATGTACTCTAATCTTGTTAATTAAATAAAATTCATCCTTGTTTCAAAAGAAAAAAAAAATCAATCAAAAAGAGATGAAAAATACAATGATACATTGGTTGATGGTACAAAGTTTTCTAATCCGATACATTGGTTGATGGTACAAAGTTTTCTAATCCACCATTAAATCATAGAAGGAGATATTTAGAAAGTCTTTACAAATTATTTTTTTAAGGGAGATACTTATTTGCTTCAAACCTTTACTGTTTGCTTACCTTTCAACTTTACTTGTGAAAGCTTTGATGCTAAAAGTATTTATTTTACCCCTATCTTATATTTACTACTTTTTTAATAGAAATGATTTTTTGCGATTCTTATATCTACACTCTTTATAGTTTATACATTGTATCAGTGTATTTTCCAACCGAAGAAAGCTAATCTTTTTTATGAATGTTGGTAAAGCGAATGTGTTAATTTTTCGTGCTCAATGAGAAGTTAATTTCCGAATAAAATAGCCTCAAATCAGTTTTAGTTTAGGCGCTACCAAAATAAGACATACTTATACTACGAGTATAACCACGTCAAGAAATGTTTCCCATTTTAAAATTGTTTTCTCGATCTTTTGTTTCTGCATAAGTTTTTATTATAGGAATGAAGGACATTTTCCTTAACAACATAAAGAATACATAGTGTGAAATTGTGGATTCAGTACTTGAAAGACCATCCAACAACTAAGTTTGGTAAGAATCTAAGTACCTCATCTTGCATTTGGAAGATTACGGGGGACTGGTGCGCTATTGTTAAATCAAAGCGGTCAAACCTACTAACATTGGTATGTCAAGTTTAGATGCCAACAAACAATATTTGATTTAGTGTGCTAAAGTCAGTATTCCGATACAGGAATTAGGTAGGTAGTTGAGACCTTGAAGACGAAGACCGGAGCTTCACGAAGACATCTTTACATCTTCATCAACAAAAGGTTAGTAGGAGTTGTGAATCTTCTATTCTACTTATTCTATCATTCGAAATATAGTCAATGACTTTGATATTAATAGCAAGGAATCTACGCGACATCCAAGTTGTCTTATTAGTATACTTTCAGAGTGTACTACGTTATATGATTCTTGTGAGGAAGATTCAATACACTTCCTATTATAATGGTTTGCTTGCAAATCAATGTTAAGAGTGATGAACCTTGGAGAATACTCTTAAGTGAGTATGCTGATTATGGTTCATAAACAAAATAATGTTAAAGTTTAAAAATTGTCTCGGTTTACGTGCTACAGAACAAATCCGGTTAAACTACTTTATTGCACTGGAGGTTCGCAAAGTGGTTCGTGATCCTGGATTCGAAGGAAAACTCATGAGGTCCGAAGTGCAATTTGGTACGTGCATGAACCAGCTTGCGTACCTAGGATTTCTCCTGAAGACAAAAGTAACAAACGGTTCGCGAACCATCTCGCGAACTTCTGCACACGATTCAGTACAAGTCTGTCATATCTTATACACAGGTGAACTCGATCTTAAAAGAAGATATCTTACGTGGTTCACTCATCCCTTCTTAATAGTTCAATAAGATATTCAGTTGTTCACTCTTGTGTTGAGATCATATCTTTAAAGTGCCCACCAAACTACTTGGTGATAAACTCTAAATGGTTTCATGTGTGATTAAACTGTGATTACTTTGAGTGCACCTTAAGTAACGAGTTCGTTTACACGAGTCATGAGCTAACTTGTCGGACAAGTAATCTTTGCTTTATTTCTAAGCAGCCTATCTTATTGAATGCAATAAATATAGGACTTCAAAATGAAAATCACAAGCATCAAGCACTCGCAAGAACTCTCCTTGGATTCTGCGATAACTCTTTACACTGCGGTGTACGCTTGTCGCGGAAATCGTTCTCTATGGGTATAAATACCTTCGTGGAATTGGCCTACGACTATTAGAAAGACTCACTTGAGAGTCGTGAATAACATGTAGATGTTTTTCTTGGTGGTATTTATAAAGTTATGTAACCTTGGTTGATTGTTTTCATTTTGTCTATTATACAGTCCTCTTCATCTGCAATAAGGCCATTCAAGAACATTCAATCAACTACAAGGTTGCTAGAAGTAACGTACGGATACGGATGTACTCGATATTGTAAGACCTAGTTGTCCCATTAGTGTAAGAATTAGGTTTCTAGTTCTTCACTTTTGAGGTAGAGACAAGGTAGGCATCGTCTACTTGACATGCGTCCATCAGTAACTTGTAAAATAGAATTCCGTATCACCTTGATCATATACAAAGGAAGTCACTTTCAAGTGTTAATCTTTTGGAGGACAGATATCGGACACTGGTATTCTCTGTTGAAAAGCGGATCAAGTACCAAAAGCCTTTAGCAGCGGCTAAACAACTCTTTGACCTGTAAAGGACATCAACTAAGGAAATCAAGTGCGTAGGGCCTTGCGATATCCAAGAGATGCATGTAGGGAGTGCGGAAGTAACTGAATCTCTCAGAGGGCTTGATTCGGTCTCAAGTACATCCCAGTTTGATAGTACGTAGGCTAGTGTTTGTAGATAGTTTAATACTGTGCGGTATTCAAACTGGACTAGGTCCATGGTTTTTTCAATTGGATTGCGGTTTCCTCGTTAACAAACTTCTGGTGACTTGTGTTGCTTTAATTTCCGCATTATAATTCTCCGATTTATTATAAGTAAGCGAACACAAGTTGTACGTTATTAACCTGCAGTTAATTTCCTATCCTGAACAAGGATTAACAAAGACTTGTCTTTGTTGGAATTGATATTTACGATCTAACTCAGGTTAAACACTTGGATATTGATTTTTGAGATCATCCAAGTGTTAGTCATTGGATATTTATTTTTGAGATCTTCCCTTGACTTGTCCATTAGGTTCACGAACTAAAAAGTTGGTGGTGTATTTGGGTACCCCCGTTTCTTTCACAAAGATGTTAACCAATCATCCCTTATACTATTTCTTTCACGAACTAAAAAGTTGGTGATCTTCCCTTCAACCAATCATCCTTGTATATAAATCATTAGCTGACATAACTATTATACTACCATCTATATTACAGAACCAAGAGAGAACCCCGTTCGTAAACTGTGTTAAATCTGATTTTGCAGTCATCTATATTGACATTCAGGCCCCTCCACACCTTTTTTGAGTGAGTGCAGCGGTATAATACATGCTCAAGAGTCTTTGCGTTGTTATTACATAACCCACATCCCTCGTCTATCCCTGGTATGTGTCTAGAAAGTCTTGTTCTGGTAGGTACAATGCCCTTCAGACACTTCTAGACCTACAGCTTAGTTCTATGGGAAACATGATAACTTCACAGTTTCTTCCAAACACTGGATTCAATGCCATTAGGTTGAAAATTGCACGTCTTTCTGCCAAATGATTATACCTGCTTTTCACACTGAAATTGTCGTTTTTACTAAGCATCCGACCATCAAATCATCCTTGGTTGAATCAATGAACATACCTTATATTTTGATGGTTGTAGCATGATCAAACAGCAAATGCAGCAAAGAAGTATTCCATGTACTGGTGTTCAGGTTAAGAAGCTCACTGACAAACACATAGTTATATGCTTCAGGACTGAACTCACTGGTGGCGTGTGTACCCCAACAATCTACCTGTCAAGCCATATGTCTTTTTCCCGTTATTAACTTCCATGAAGAAGTTACTTCTAAACACCTTTAAACCTTCTTCAATCCCTTTCCATAGGCAAGAGATATCTTTTGGAGTAGCATGATTATGAAGAGAATCACCTTGGGAAAATACTTAGCTTGCAGCACTTTGACCCATAACAGATCCGGTTGAGTGCACACTCTCCGTGCTAGCTTAGTAAGAAGAGCTATGTTGAGTTGCTCTAATTCTCTAAAAGCTAGACCACCAGAATTCTTGGGCTTGCACAAATTCTCCCAAGCTGTTAAACATGCATCAGGATTCAATTTGTGGCCCCACCAAAAAGTCTTTCAGTAGAAGTAAGTAGGGATGCACATCGGTCGGCCGGCTTGGATTTCAGCCGCTACCTGTGTCCTAAACCGATGTAACCTCGATTCCCATTTTCAAAACCTTTAGCTTAGTAAAATAAATTCGGTTCGGTTTTGTACCGAGCCGACTCAGTTCAGACGGTTCGGTTTCTAACTCGGTTAACAACAAACGGAACAGGCACATTTCTGGCAGTTTACCATTTCCTGGCTAATTCCTGCAATATTTCCTGCATATTTCATGCACATTTATCCTGCATATACTACATAAACTTCATTTTTGATAATTTCAAGCATCATCTTAACTTAAGTCTTATATAAACTCCAAACCAAAGATAACAACGAGTCTTTAACTGAAACCAACAAGGTTCAACAAAGTTTAACAGAAACAAGTAAAACAACTAACTGCAAAGTGAATCAAGTGATAACAGACATCCATAAAGCTTTTGCAGTCCAACACCCCAAATCTAGCTATGAGATTTAAGCTTCAAATACCTCTGGCATAGGACCTAGTAGCTCTGCAATAACAAGCAAACAAGAAATGAATAGTTACAGTGTGGTTGTGGTAATATCATCAATGTTTGAAACCAAGAAAACCAAAAAGAAGATAATTGATTACCTTCTTCAATGCTTGAGTCATCATCAGGTACATAGTCACAAAGAAAATCAAGAGCAATAGGTTTTTGAAGCCAACTTTATACACAAAGAAATGCTTCAGCTGTCCTAGCACTTAAAGAGCTTCTGAATGGAGTTAGTACTCGATTTCCAGTACTGAAAGTTGACTCAGATGCAATTGAAGAAACATGGATAGTCAAAATATCCTTTGCCATCATTGAAAGCACCCTATACTTGACACTATTGGATTGCCACCAAGCCAATATGTCAAAATCAGCACTTTTTGGCTCCCTTTCATCCATCAAATACCTATCCAGTTCTGACTTTGCTTCAGCAGATGGGTATTTTTTTATGATTCTTTGCCCTTGACTCAAGTCTAGCTTTAACAGAATCCTCAAGCACAACTGTTGGAGTTTCAACTTCAGTGACAACACTAGTTGAAGTTGACCCAACTTCATTGAAGTTGACCCAACTTCATCACCACAATAAAAAGTCTTATACTCTTCAAATAATGCAGTCATATCTTGTTTCACTTTTCTCATAACAATGTTTACCTTCTCAAACTTATTCTCATACAAACATTCAAGAACAAACTCCAACCCAGCTTCTTTCTCTTGAGGATCAAGCAATCGAGCAAAAAATAAAGCAGAATTCATATCTTCATACCTACCCCAGTAACCATTGTACTCCTTAAACATCAACGTAGCCATAGATTAAATGAATGTATCTCCTGATGTATCATTTCTAAAAGCGAGTAGTTGTTCATGAATAATCGTTAACTGCCATAAGAATGCATGGGTAGTGACATTTGTTGAAGCAGAAAACTTAACAGTGCAATCAAAAAATACCTTGAGGCACTTCACAAGAGCACTAGCATAGTTCCAATCTTCAGGGTAGGGAGCATCCTATTTGACAATAGGCTTTTCTGGCTTCTTCATGTTTCTCTTCCTTCCCCTTGCATCCTCACCCTCAGAGTCAGAACTCTCATCTTTCTCAGATTCAGAAGACATATCAACATCAGAAAAGTGCAAATCAAGAGAAGGATTATGTAAAACATCTTCTTTTACTTCAGGGAAGATGTATGTCTTTTTTAAGTCAGCATCATCATTTGCCATCCTGGTAAAAGCCCTTTCATACTTTTCTGCAGCATCTAGCATTAAGTAAGTGATATTCCATCTAGTTTTGACATCTAATAACAAACCTTTCTTAGTTGCAACCTTTTCTAAAGAAGCATATCTTCTAAACTTAGAAGCCCTAGCAGGGGAACTGGTGACATATTTAATAACAGACCTGATCCTCTTGATAGAAGGATTATACTGGAATACTGCATCTTTCATAACAATAGCAAGCACAAGGACAACACACCTGACCTGCAATGCAAAAAATGAAAAACAAAGGAATTAGTTGTTGACTGTTGTAGTATAACTATTAGTAATCACATGATTCAAAGAATAACAAACGGAAAACAAATTAAAATTCTTAAATGTAAGTATTCAGCTCTTTCAACTGCACCTGTCAAACCAATCACACTATTCTTCAAATAATTCAGTGCCACTTTGTTTGCACTTGCATTGTTGATAGGTGTGCAAAACACCTATTCAAGAGTACCTAAATCATACACTTTAGTCGACTTAAGCCTCATACATTGTTTAGTTTAACCATTTTCTATTTTGCAGGTATTTTGAAATCATATTTAATAAAATGAAGCAAAAAACGACTCAATTCACAACTTGGAGTCACATGGAGTTGGTGGTATTTGAACATAAGAAGGATACAAGCTCAAGAGTGTCAAAAACAGGAGCTATTCCAGGCTTCAGCAAAACTGATTTTAGGGCATGCAGGATATCAGGGGCCGCTCGGTTATCGTCAACCAATACTGCATGTTAAGGGGCACCCTTATGGGAGGCCCACATTTACAGTATGGCCAAATGTCGTCTTCCCCAACCATTTAACAGAAGTTTTCCGACGAAAAGAGGAGGTCGCCATTGTTGTTGCTGCTGCTGTCGCCATTGTTGCTGCTGCTGCTGTCGCCATTGTTTCTGCTGCTGCTGTCGCCATTGTTGCTACTGCTGTAGCTGCCATTAATGGAGGAAGTCGCCGGTGAGGTGAAGATGATGACTGATGATGTGCTAATGGAGTGTCGGGTGTTGAAGGCTACAGGCTGAAATATAGGATGGGTTTAAGTTGGATTGTGGATTGAAGGCTGGTTTGGGTCTTGCATCCGTCGCCTGGGAGAAGGTTTTTGTTCTGTGTCTCGACGGTAAACGGTAAAGGAGAAGGTGAGTGCGTGTGCAGTCCACACGCTTTCATGAAGAAGGAGGACGAAGATGTGACTCTCACGTGTGCAGAGAATTGAAACTGTCAGTTCCGTGTGAACGACAGGCTGAAACGAAGACTGGGCTTGATTCTGTTATGGGCCTAAAGAGAGTAATGGGTCAGTCTATGTGGGCTCGGGTATATCTGGTTTAGGAAAGAAATTGGTTTCCTAAACTAAGATTGGCTACGTGAATAAATAAGGGGAATCAGAGAGGAGTTTTTTTATCACGCAATTTTTTGGAGTTTACTGTGCACGCTTCCCGAGGCAGGAAAAACAAGGGTTTTGGGCGCGATTTTCGAGGTGGAACCTTGGGAGAAAGATTGGAGCGTTGCGACGACGGGTTTTTATGATTTCTAGCACTTTCTTATTATTTTCTATGGATTTCAATAAGAACATGAGTAGCTAATTTCTTTATTATTGGTTGAGGATGTAGTCTTTTAATTGCAAGACATGCTATTTGCTTAATTATGGAGTTAAACTTATTCATATTCATCATCGATTTTATTCTACTTCATGTATGAGTGTATGATTGATGTATTACACTAAGATAGAACATATTTTGATTCAAGTGGCCAATTGAATTAGGTTATGTTATTATCTATTGCTAGAATTAGGTTTGGAGATACAAAATAGTTGAAGAACCTATTCATAAGTAGCACAATATGATTATTGAGGTGGTGATAGCTTCGAGAGTCATATGTAGGATACAACCTTTGTTGAATGAGCCATTCATGGTGGTTCATTGCATTGATTAGCCTATTTCACAAAACTTAGTGCTCTTGGAGAGTTGAACTCGATTACTCATGGTGTCGAGTTATTTTCTACGTAGTATTCACACATTCATCGTTATGGTGTGTGATGACATTAGGAAATTTCGGAATATTTTCGCGATGATATATTCTAGGGCTTTTGATGATGATAGAACTAGTTGACACTCCATATATTATTCATATGCATGTTAAGCAATTAAAGATGAACCCTTAACCAATATTCTCATCCCTTGATTACTTCCAATTATTCTTTGCGCCTTATTTTCTTGCTTTTATTTTATTTTGCTTTTAGTTTAAAAACAACAACAACTCCCCCCCTTGGTTACTTTAGGATTCAAATATTGAAATAACAAACCATTACCTCTTCGTGGACGAACTTGTTCTTACCTATATACTATATTATTACATATTGTGAAGGTTTAGGACTTAAGTATATTTGTGCGGATTCGACACGCATCAAATTTTGGCGCCGCTGCCGGGGAGGCAATAGCGTTTGTTATTCTGTTTTTGGATTCTATTTTCTTATTTCTATACTCACATTTGAGTCTCTTGTTTCAGGTACTTATCTCTGGCACCAAAACGTTGGGAATACGAACGTTGCGGTATTGTTACTCGCCAAGGGACAGTGCTACAAGAACCTCAAATCGAGGAGAGTCCAGACGAACAAGTTCTGGAAAACGAAGAAGCTATGGCTGACAAGTCACTAAGAGAATTAGCTTCTCACAAGCTCGATGAACAACGTTGGTGCATTCAAACAACCTCAAAGTTTGAGATTAAACCAGGGTTGCTTAGAGAGCTTCCTAAATTTCACGGAATGGCCAATGAAGATCCATGCAATCACTTGCTGGAATTTCGTAACATTGTTTTGGCCATGCTTCCTAAAGATGATAAAGATGAAGATGGAGCCATGCTGAAGGCTTTTCCATTTCCTTGCAAGGTTCGGCGAAAGATTGGCTTTATTACTTGTCTCCAGGAAGTATTACAACTTGGAAAGCAATGAAACAACTTTTCTTAGAAAGGTATTTTCCTGCTTCTCGAGCCACTCAAATCAAGAGGGAAATATCGTCAATTCGCCAAATGTCGGGAGAGATGTTGTTTGAGGTCTGGGAACGATATAAAAGGTTGGTGGCGAGCTGTCCACACCACCAAATGAGTGATACGCAAATTCTTCAAAATTTCTACGAAGGTTTGCTTCCCCCTGATCGAAACCTCCTCGATGCTGCAAGTGGAGGGGCATTTATGAGCAAGACAGAAACAACGGCTAGGGAATTGATTGATTGTATGGCAGCGAACTCTCAACAATTTTACACCCGTTCTGAAACTCATGAGGTAAGTGCATCTCCTGATCTTTATCAGAAAATGGATAATCTAACTGCTATGTTGCAACAGGTTGCAGTGGCGGTGATACCTCAACATTCAGCATATGGAGAGGGCAATGAACAAGTCAATGCTGTATTTCCAAATCAGCAGAGACCGAGATATGATCCCTACTCTAACACTTATAATGCAGGATGGCGAGATCACCCCAATTTCAGCTATGCCCACAAGCACGCTGAGGTTCAACAGCCTATTTACAACCGCCACAACGAGTACCAACAACAATTTCAGCCACCGCAACAACAACAAAATCAAGGTTCCAACATGGAGGATTTGCTGAAATCATTCATGCAAAGGACTGAGAGTACGGTGAAAGAATTACAAACACAAGTGGGCTCTCTGGCAGCTGAGTTGAACCAATTGAAGTCACAGAATAGTGGGAAACTCCCTTCTCAACCTATCATCAATCCAAAAGAAACGGTGAATGCCGTGACATTGAGAAGTGGTACACAAACTGTGCAACCGGAAGACAAGATCACCAAATCGAGTTCAGTTGAACCTGACAAGGAATCAGAGACTCTTCCTGAAACTACTAAGGTATCTAAGAAAATTTCTAGACCTCCTGTTTCTACTTATGTTCCGCCTTTACCTTTTCCTCGCAGGTTTGCTACTTCCAAAAAGACGGAACAAGAGACTGAGATTGTAGAAATTCTCAAGAAGATTCATCTGGAAATTCCATTTGTGGATGCTATCAAACAAATTCCTCATTTTGCGAAAGTGGTGAAGGATTTGTGTACCAAGAAACGAAAACTCAAGGGTAATGAGGTAATGAGTGTGGGGGAGAATGCATCTGCTGTATTGCAAAAGAAACTCCCACCAAAATGCAAAGACCCAGGTAGTTTTGATATTCCAGTCGTTATTGGTAATACTAAATTTAGCAAAGCTATGTTAGATTTAGGGGCTTCAGTGAACGTAATGCCCGCATCTATATATGAATCTCTTAATTTGGGTCCTTTGAAAGAAACAGGTGTTGTTTTACAATTGGCTGACCGTACTAATGTTTACCCTAGAGGTGTTGTTGAGAATGTGTATGTGCAGGTCAATCAATTGGTATTTCCAGCCGACTTCTGTGTGTTGGAAATGAGCGGAGACTCATCATATTCATCCATCCCTTTGCTGTTGGGACGACCATTCATGAAGACGGCTAAAACCGTCATTGATGTTGATGAGGGAACATTGACAATGAAATTTGACGGAGAAACAATACGTTTCAACATTTTCGAGACGAAGAAACATCCTAGTGATGTTAACTCTTGTTTCTCCATCAATATGGTCAGTGATTCAGCTGAACGAATATTCAAGAAAAGAAGGCAAAAGAGTTCAGTCAAGTGCAAGGAAAAGAAAAAGGCGAATTCTGGTAACAAAATTTCTGAAAAACACTTTAGTGTTGGACAGAAAGTTTTTTTATATAAATCTCGCCTACATTTATTTCCTTGTAGAATGAAATCACATTGGATTGGACCTTTTGTTGTGTTAACTGTGTTTTCCAGTGGTGCAGTGAAAATTCGGAGTTTGTCAACGGGAAAAGAGTTTAAGGTTTATAACCATCGGTTAAAACCTTACTGTGAGAATGATATCCCTCTGGAGGAATCATAGAGACATTACGTCAGGCTGATGACGTTAAAACAAGCGCTACATGGGAGGCAACCCATTGTTTGTATCTAATTTTGCTGTTTTGTTTTGTTCTTTTCGCAGAGAGACGAGATGATGCTTAATGGGAGTCAACCCATTCAATTTCGCTTTGTGGGAGTCAACCCACTGGATATCTAACGCATTTGAACTCCATTGGACGAGTCAATCTACATTGAGGACAATGTAGAGTTCAAGTGTGGGGGAGGTAAGTCCTTATTTCTCACTCTCTCAAATGGCGAAAAACAGAACTGCCAAGGCGAAAAACAGAACAGCCAAAAAAAAAAAAAAAAAAAAAAAAAAA
>JAJJMA010221445.1:0-11537 GCA_023529015.1 Papaver nudicaule | reverse complement strand
TTTCAACATTGTTAAACACTCTAGGTCTCTGTCATGGGAGGCATTGTCCAAACAATGTACCATGATATTAAATGTCCCAGGAAGAGTCTTTCCCAAGTTGTTTCAAGCTTTCTCAACAAAAGCAATGGATTAAAGGATTCTAAATGTATATCTTTATATATTATATATTACAAAGTTTCCTTTGCAGGTTCTTCGATGGTAAAGATTCCAAAAACACTAGTAAATGTTTCGATTAACATTAGAAAGTAAATACAATACATTTTACTGTAAGTACCAAAATCTTGCTTCCATGTCAATTGCACAGCAAGCTGATAAACACTTTCAGTATTTCTCCACTTAAAACAATTGTTATAAATCAAAAATGATATTCTCAAGTTATCAAACTTACACTCAACTAGCAAGTTCAGTATTTCTGGCATATAAATTCTTGTCATTTTTGAAAAAGTGAAGAATCTCTGAGTGGAAATTACAACCAACTGCTTATTCATGGGCAAGTAAGGACTTTTCAGCATTATCTTCGACTTCGAGGGTATCATTTACTTCATAATAAAGATCCATCACAGATTTATTTTCATAAACATATGAAGCCTGAAGTTGAGAGTACTCTCCTTCTCTTGAAAGTTTTTCCAACTCCAACTGCTCAATTTCAGATTCAATTAGTGCATTCATTTTTTCACAGTCTTTATCTTTAGGATAAGCACAATATAGGAAGGAGTAAATGAAAACACAAACAATCATCGGAATATTTGTTGACGTATCAAGTGCCTTAGCTAATGAGGCTGCATTTTTTATATCTGTTTCGACAACAATTGATTCACTTGACCCTTTATGAGCAGGTGTATAACCAAAAACGTGCTGGGATGGAAGTCCGACTATTGGAGGAGAGAAAGAAGCTAGTGTATTTTTAAAGGATTGATTCAGAGCATAAATACTTGTTTGAGATTTCTCGGGAACTATCTCTGCAAATATTGGACTGCATATAACATAGATGATAGATATGAGGCATCAACACATGCTCAAGAAAGCAAACTAATTGCTAAGGTAAAATACACACCAATTACTCAAAAAGTGAGTCCAATTGAGGCTCAAATAACTTTTTGGTTATTGCTTGGGTAGATGGTGTTCGCAAATCTTAATTTAGCACTTGATTTTAAAACTTAGGAATTTTAGCAATTGATATGGAAATTTAGGAATAATAATGGACTTTATTTTGAGGATTCTACTGGGTGCCAATTCATATCAAGAAACCAAATTTCAATTGAAAATCGGAAAATAGGATTGCTAAGGAAATGAAGAAGGAAGCTAAAAAATGAGATCCATATAGCACTCACCACTTTACAAGATACAAACAAAATTCTGGTGCTCATCATCTACAAAATCCTACGGATTATCAGGTTTACTCAATACATAATTATATTTGTTATAAATTTATAATTAACTTGTTTAATCTTTTAATTATTTTTTTTTGTTAATTTTTTTTCCTTATAGTTGAAATATGGTAGACATCGTTTTTATGTTCTCAACATAGTTTTAACATGTTCATTATACAACAGGAAAATACAAAAGAGAGGCAATTTAATGTTATGACACCAATTGTTAAACACACCCTTCTCTCTCGTGTGGATATTTTTTTTAGCGGCTGGTAATTGAGGTGTGAAGCCGAAGAGATGATGAATAAAAGTGCACTTGTAGTTGAAGAAGCTACTGAACAGAACATGTTTTAAATTGCAAGTATTTTTGTGCCTCATATTTCTCCCCAATAAAATCAATTAAAAATTAAAGAAGAAGAAGAAAAATAAGAAGAGGAAGAGAAAGAAGAACAAGAAAAACAAGTACGAGAAGAAGATGTGAACTTTATTGTAGTTCCAAAGAAATAAAGGGCCAAGAATCCGATGAAACCAAAAGCAGCTTTACCTAAAGGCAAGCATATTCCAAAGGAAAAACATGATTTGTTGCCAAAGAGAAGAGGAAACAAACTTTGGGGTGAGCAATGGAGCCGAAGTTTAATTCGGTTACAAACATTCTTGGGCTGCTAAAGTTAGTGATATGGTGGAATAATCTATAACTACCACTGGAAGTTTGTTGAGTCAATTGTTTTCTTTGATATCTCGGTTGTTTATAGATATCGTGGTTTTATTTAGGATCGGACGGAGGAGACCAAAAATCTAAAGCACCATAAGGCAAAGCACTGGAAATTGGGACAAGTGGTTTTGGGTGACCATATTCTGGACTATATGTGAGAGGGATAGCAAGGCGTTGAAAGGGCTTAAAGTACGGTTCCTTGTAAAGACGTAAATGTTGATAAGGTAACAGTGAGGCCTTTGCCAGTTGCAATGCCGTGGATGTCATTGTCATAATGAGTGACATTAAGACTCAAGGAAAAATAATAATTTTTGATGGATTCAACCTACAAAAACGAGATTAATCATGATGTAGAAGGTATACGGGATGAAAGTTCACCCAACAACCTGAATTTTTGGATTTGGGTAACCCTATTCAGGACTATATGTGAAAGGGATAGAAATATGTTGAGAGGGCTCAAAGTATACAGTTCCTTATAAAGACTTAAATGTTGATAAGGTAACAGTAAAGCCTTTGCCAGTTGCAATGCCGTGGGTGTCATTGTTTGAATGAGTGACATTAAGACTCAGGATTTGGACGACCCTCAAAAGAACGTAGCATTTTGAATTATTCGTATCAAAGATGCATCTAAAATGGCAATACATGGAAAATACTGCTAGGACAACAGTTACAGAAACAAGTATGGAATACAATGTATAAATCGTATTGAGACACTTAATATGTCGTTGGAATCATCGTTCATAGGGCTATATTTCAAAAGAAGAAACCTTAACCCAGTTCAATGTGTAAAGTACCTAAAATCAGGTTGGAATAGACCCAGACAACACGCCAAAATCTGAACAGTAGCGTGTTTCTAATTTAAATGATTTCTTTTGAAACCAAATACTCAAGGTGATTCGTAGATTCAAACAAAACATATCCAAACTCTATTTAAGTTCTATAAGAACTGAGGTGAAAATGAAATGTATTTCAATGAACCAATCGAAGTACAGAGGAGAGGATTATATACAAAACAGACACAGTGTACATCTAATGATAGGATGTACCACTAAGTTGTATACAGTTGTAAAGAAAGACACGTCGGCAGACACCTAGACCAACGAACACTAATTGTCAGAGGTGTACAAAGAGTGTAACTAAAATATAAAACAAATTAACTAACTTTCTTCTTGTTATACTCCCCCGCAAACGAAATGGAAGTCTTGAACATGAGCTTGGAAACCAGTTGATGATGTAAATCAGTTGTCAAACCTTTAGTAAACACATTTGCAACTTGATTTGCAGAAGAAACAAACTTGCTGATAAGAAATTTTGAATGTATTAAGTCCCTGACAAAGTGATAATCGATTTCTATATGTTTTGTCCTAGCATGAAAAACTGGATTGCAAGTTAGACTGTTGGCACTCATATTATCATACAAAAAAGTAGCAAGACTCTGCAGCTGCACATGTAACTCTTTAAGCAGATATGAAAGCTACAATATTTCACAAGCTGCAGTAGCTAAAGCCTTATACTCTGCCTATGATGAACACCTGGGGACGGTTGGTTGTTTCTTTGAAGTCCAATAAATTAAAGAATTTCCCAGAAAAACATTGTAACCTAAAGTACTCTTTCTTGTGTCAGGGCATCCATCCCAATCAGAATCTGTGTAAGTTATAATCTTAGATGAATCAGAAGATCCCAAGGTGATTCCAGACCCCAAACTTCACTTGAGATATCTTAAGATCCTTTTTTTACCAAAAACAGATGTTCAACAGTAGGTTGATGCATAAACTGTGATACATAGCTAACTGCATAAGAAATATTTGGCCTTGTCATTTTCAAATACTGCAATCCTCCCACCAAACTTCAGTACATAAGACGATATTGCAGTGGCTCACCATCGTAGAGAGAAACTCTTTGAACCTTAGCAATTGGTGTGCTACAAGGTTTGCAGTCAAACATATCTCCTTTTGTAAGCAAATCCAATGTGTATTTCTTCAGTGTAAGAAGCATAGAAAACTAAAAAGCTATTAAATCTCATGATAGGTTCCAAAAGAGTCATATTGCACATCGATGGGAACTTCTCTCGAACCAAGAAATCCCTTAGATATGATGCAAAATGGATCTTGTTCTTTTGTTGATCAGAGATTTCTATATGAAAAATAGGACTCGCAGAATCGAAATAGCGAAATTCTTGGGTGGCGCCTTCGGCACCTACCTTACATAAGTCGAGGTCTTCCTTTGCTTCGAGTCTGTCACTTGCGTTTTCTCCTAGGAGCATGAACCACCGGTTTCTTTAAAGAAAGCTCCGTCCCAAGATCCTCTTTGTTAGGCCTTGGTAAGAGCAAAAGAACTCCTGATTGATCATTTATGAATGAATGGATCATTTCTCATGGTCTAATGAAGGAGAAAGATGAACCTTGTTCGGGGATCTTGCTCATGTTACATTTCAACTTGCATTGCTCTGCACAAAGAAGCTTCCCTCAGAAAGACCTATTTCTAGCAACCTCAGTGCCTAAGAAATAATGCAACTCCCTCAAATCTTTTATAGCAAACTTCTGACTCGGAAATGAAATCACATAAGAAATAAGATCTGATGAACTACCTGTAAGGATTATGTCATCCACATAAACCAAAAGAAATACCACTCCCTTGTTTGTGTTAAGAATGAACAAAGAGTGATCACATTTGGACTGTACAAAGCCAAACTCAAACAGAGAAGTACCGAATTTCTGAAACCAAGCCATAGGTGCTTGTTTCAAACCATAGACATATTTCTTTAATCTGTACACATAATTTTCTTTACCTGGAACCTTAAATCCCTGAGGCTTCTCCATATAAACCACCTCATTTAAAGTCCCATGCAGAAAAACATTAGACACATCTAATTGATGTACTTTCCACCGCTTAGAAAGAGTTATAGTCAAAACTGTTCTTATATTTGAAGCCTTAACTACTGGGCTAAAAGTATCAGTAAAATCAACAAGATGTAACTGATTGTAACCCTTTCACACTCGTCTTGACTTCTTTTTCTCTCCAATCCCACCAACCTTCAATTTCAGCTTGTAAACTCGTTTACTTCCTAACACATTCATACCCTCTTCATAGGGTACCTCCTCCCATGTGTTATTATCCCTCAAAGCATTACACTCTTCCTTCATATATATAATCAACCCACTCTGGTATTTGAGATGCTTGTTTATAAGTTTTAGGCTCAAACAAGCTAAGTTGTGCTGCAAATGTTGTGGAAGAGAATGTTGAACTGTATGGTTAGTTACAAAGTCAGGTAAAGGCTTAGGCTTAGTAATACCATGCTGAGATCTAGTGACCATTGGATAAGATGAAATGAGAGGAGTTAAAGGTGATGAAATGGATAAAATAGTAGATGAAGGAAATGAAGACTGCACCAAGGAAGTTGAAGATGGACTAGAAGTAGAAACAAAATTGAATGGAAAAGATTTTTCATCAAAGGGAAAATGTCTAGAAGGAAAAAACTTTCATGTTGAATTTTCATAGTACGAATAACCTATATATCATAAATTGTAGCCAATGAAAGTACATAGAGCAGATTTGGGAGACAATTTGTGTTATTCTGTATGCACCTAAATAAGGAAAACATGCACACCCAAAAACTTTGAGAAAATACATATCAGGATGTTTGTGAAATAAAACTTCAAATGGACTTTGAAAATTCAACACCTTTGTAGGCAATCTATTGATCAGAAATGTTGCAGTTTGAAAGACATGAGCCCGAATTTTTTTTGGAAGAGAAGCTTGAGCTAAGAGAGTTAGTCCAACTTCAGTAATGTGTCTATGCTTCCACCCAGCAAAACCATTATGTTGAGATGTATCTGGACATGAAATTCTCAAAGAAATCCCACAAGTGTCTAAAAATTCTTTAAATGGACCTTTGGTAAGCTCAAAGGTACCATCACATTAAAAGGAAATCAATTTTGTGGACAAAAGATTTTCTTTTATTGATTTAAAATGCTGAAAAAGCTACAATTGCATCAGACTTTAGCTTCAGTGGATACATCCAATGATATCTGCTATAACCATCAATGAAGAAAATGCACCACTTGAAACCTAAGAGAGAAGTAACATGAGCACATCCCCAAATATCACAATGAACAAGCTCAAAAGGAGCACTACTAACTCTAGAAGACAAAGAAAAAAGTAAGTTCTTGTTTTTGCCAAGTTGGCATGAACTACAACAGAAATCTAGAGCTGATGTCAACTGTATTGAAGATATGGAATGCAACTTGTTGATGAAAGCAACAACGGGTGTCCAAGCATGTTGTGCCAAATGATGGAGGGAGCAGTGATAGCACCATGAAAGCAATGTGGAGAAGGAGACAAGGATTTGATTGGGTATATGTTGTTGTGCATGAAACCTTCAGCCGATACTTGCTTTGTAACACAATCCTTAATCTTATAACCCCAATCATGTAGTTCAAAAAAGCATTTGTTCTTTCTAATATCTAGTTATGGATAATATATTTGCTTTTAATCCAGGAATGTATAAGACATCTGACAGCTTAAATTTTGCATTCCTAGTACTAAGCATAGAAGAACGGATATGAGATATATATAATAGGTTACCATTTCCCATCATGACACCGGATGATCCAGCATAAGGTGCAGCATTGTGAACAACATTTGGATCACTTTTCATTGGATTTGTTGCACCAGATCAGGAATCCAGTTGGCAGCAGCAACAAGGTTCTCAAAACTCTCAAATGATCCTGCATTCAACTCAATACCTGCAAAGGCTTTGTAGTGAAGTAACTGAGTTCTAATCTGGAGTATATCTATAATAACACCTGCTGGCAGAATGACCCATACGCATGCAAATTTGACACTCTACATGTGACCAGTTAATAGTTTTACTACTACGACCTGACTTAGAACTACCACCAACACCAGAGTAAGAACCACCACCAGAAGAAGAACCAACACCAGAAGAAATATTTTTGAATTGTGTATTACCATTCAGGTTGTTGATGTATTTATTATTCTTCTTCTTACCATTGTATAATTGTGGAAACCACTAGAATTGATATTCTTGCCATACATTGCAGTAGAGTTTTGAGAATAGAATATACTTGTCATCTTGTCAAGTATTTGCTTCAGATACTGTTGATGACAGATCAATCTAGATCTCAACTCAACAAAAGAATAAGGTACATCTCTATTATGAGCACATGTAATAAAACTCTCATACTCAGGACCTAATCCATTGAACACAAAATGAAGAAGATCTGAATTGCTGACGCTCTCATTAATTGCAGCAAAACTATCAGTAATAATCTTAATTTCAGATAAGTACTCTTCAATGGACTTATTGCCTTTTGTAATATTCTGTAATTGATTACGAAACATAGACCTTCTAGCTAGCACTAGATTTGAGTTTTCAAACTAGTTTCAAGATAAGACCAAATTTCATAGGAAGAAGTCATACACATCTCCATGAACAGAAGGCATCATTGTTGATTTCAAGAAACTAGATACAAACCGATCCACTTTATTCTTCTTATAAGTTCTAACCCTATCATGTCTCAACGATATAAAGAATTGAAATCAATTCCAACTGAAACCCTAGGTTTTCCATATACAAATTGACAATATTAGATAGTAGAAGAAGTAGTTGAATTATTGAATATGCTATTTTTCAAATTCAATTAGTTGAAACAAGAATTTAGAAGTTTGGAAGCATATCTTCAATCATCAATCAAGATTGAAAACAATTTCCATGAAAACAATCAATTTAGACGCTAACTAGGTTTGATTCCAGAGAGAAACAAACATGCAAATAAAGTCAGACAACAAAGTAAAATACAAATCCCCAATTATTTTCACAGCCAAAACCCTAATTGCACCAAATCATTATAATTTCTAATAAAACCATAAAATTAACCAAATATACCCAAATCAAAGATTTCAAATCTAATTTAACAAAAATCATAGAATAACTTACTATGAGATTTTGTTCTTCGTCATAATGAAAATCCTTGTAGTTGTGAAGGCATACGAGATGTTAGCATCAAAACCACTTGAAATCGACCCCTGCAAGTATACAGATAGAAACCCTAAATCTCTATTTAAAAACATCGCTTATTAGTGTACCAAGATAGTTGACGAAACCAAAATCGAGATAGGCAAAATATTGTGGAGTGTAGACCCCATCACTTGGAATTTGTAGGGGGCCAATATTAATGTGTCTCTCGGTTTTTGGTCTGTCCATTATGTCGGTACACTAATAATTTTTGATTTAGAGATGTTTAATTATTGAGATTTATTTCCTAAGGGCAGTTCCTATGGAAGGAACAAACCCAAAATCTGTTCATTTTGGTGCCACTATGGGATGAACAAACACCCAAAATGGCCTGCCGGTGAGGTCTATGAAAAGCCGAGTGGCACCTTAGGTCGCCAGGCGCAAGTTAGGCCGAGCGGCACTAGTTGAGTCGCCCGTCACAGTGTCGCCATGTAATAAAAAATTAATAATAAAAAATCAAAAAAGTCAGTTTGAATATTTATATATTTTTTTATTACTTAGCGGCATATGTTATATCGAGCAGCACAACTTGTGCCGCCGGCGGTGGTAGTTAGACCGTCCGACTGATTTTACGTCGCTTTATAGCTTTTCCCATAGTGGCAAAAATGGTTTACCCGTCCACCTGGCTGGACAAAAGGAAAATAATTATGCAATCCCTAGAACCTATAACCAGATTATCCACTCCCGCATAGATAGGATTGTACGGTGGATAAGTATTCTGGTTATAGGTTCTTTTTGATTTGGACATAGGTTCAGAGTTAGGAGGTTGATTTTGGATCATATATATGATACATATATTAGTAAATTGAGGATTTTGAGACAAATTTTCACGAGACGATTGTTGGGTCCCCAAGTAGTTACGGGCTTTAGAAATTATTTTAGGTCACTAAACAAAGGTTAGGTCGCCAGAGAATTTTTAGGTCATGCCAGCATACAAATTTGGAGTCATATGGAAATTTTTGGATAAACCTAACTTGTCAATGCGTTTAGATGTTACACCATGCACTTCGTAAGTGAATACACGATTTTTCAAATTAAAAAGAATAAACATCCAAAGACTGGTATATATGATTACAATATTTGAGATTGAAATCTATCTACAAGAAATAATACTAATGACGAGATATGAGAACCAGAATTGCTATATTTTCATATGAAAAAAAGGCTCAATAAACATTAAATTGAGTCATGGCAATGTTTGTTGCGAGATTCCATCGCTCGAACACATTTAAGCGAATAACCAAACCGTATAAACTCATACAAGTGTCACTCAAGAAAAAATGTTGATAGAGAAGAAAGTTATATAAAGAGCTTCATACTAGTTTTGTGTCTAACCGGGTTAGCTTCCTGGCTCTTTTATAACACATAAACATGGAACACTTTGCTTGGGGTGTATCGAAACTCATATAAAACGAAAACTATTTTTCCTATGGGATTGTACACGCCAAGCAAACAAGTATAACGTAACCCCCATTAATAATATTGCAAATTATGTTGTGTTTTCTATTGATAGGTTAGACGAATCTATCCTAACTAACTTAATCGACGAATTTAACTTAGGTGTTTTTTACGGCTTGGTTAGACTTATATGTAAGTCTCTCTATAAGTTTTTTGTATGTTCATATCTCGCACCTTTTCATGTTTTTTTTTGTATAACTTTCGTTACAAGTTTTGTAGACTTCTAATATAATAGCTCATAATTGCCAAACAAAGGTTCGGACGGGGTTACTAGTGCACATAGTTAATTCCAAAGGCTGCCGCATATGCATCTATTATAATCAGCTGGGGCAACATTGTGACCGAGAAAATATTTTCCCGGACCATTAATTGGTCAGCACATTTACTATCCACGGATTGCCATTAACCAGATACACACTTTATCTATAAGCAAATCAAAAAAGTTGTTAACCAGATATGTACACACGATACATTGTGACATGGTGCCAATAATCAAAGAAAAACAAACAAAAACTGAACAACTTACAAATGTGAGGAGTATTTTTCTTCATGCTGATTTAAAATGAAAGACGTTGTATCAAAAAAAAGATTTAAAATGAAAGACGACTCTTTTTTTCCCCTTGAAAAACGACACCACCAGCACGTACAAACATTAGGGCACCATTCCACGTGATAATTTTACGTGTATAAACGGTAAGAAGATTCGCGTGTTGTTGGTGTACTATTACAAAAACATGGAGCGATTCAGGACTTATATTTGTTCATCGAGTTTTGAGATTGATATATCTTAGCATCGCTGCCAATGGGGGGACCAAAATTGTCCCCCCTACTGTTCACCATATAAGACAAACATATTTTGCCTTTGGATTTGGGGGGGGGGGACAATTTTGGTCCCCCCATTAGCAGCGATGTATCTTAGGGATCATAAGGTGAAAATCAATCAACTGGGATTTTCGATAGAGGTTATCTAGGTCAAAATAAGGTTATGTAGTAGAGCGAGTTCTTCAACACAGTAGAGTGAGTTCTTCCTGCATTAATGCATATATGCTTTCGTTTGATTCTTTTTTATTTCTTTACTCTTTTTGAAGTATACTTTGCATTTCTTATTAGGTATGAGATCTTTGTGAGAATCTCTCTTAACTTGTAATAAATTTTGTGAGAAAAAAATATCTCACTTTTTTTGTATTCATTAATAAAGGTCAGACACACGTAGCCATTTAAGTGGTCATTGTTGGATAGGTTAGGGTGAAAACTTGATATACAATCAATAGGTGTAAGTTTTAGTATATTGTCCCGTGATTCCATAGAGATATTAGGCGTAACAAAATGAATGATTTATAGTTGTTAAAAGTCGATATATATTCGAATCAGTTAACTTAAAGAATTTATGCAAGAAGTTTTGAGTGAAGATTTGACCGAGTCAAACGGGTTACGGGTTGACTTATGGATAAATGGTTCAGTCCAAGGGTGTTGGCCGTGCCTGTTTAGGCCCTCAAGTCCATGGATTTATGAAGTTATACTATTTTGGGTTTTTGGACCTTTTAAGGCCCGAATTAGCTTTCAGGTTTTTTTGCAAAATTGTAGAGTTGTGCGAGATCCAATTGACATATAAATTTGATCGGATAAGTAGATTATCGTTCATAATATAAATAGTGAACAATATAGAACAATTAATATAGTTATAATTAATAGTTATTTCGCTTAGCTATAATTAATTGTGAACTTGTATGATATTGTTTTATGATTATTGTCTGGGCCTATTAGATGTATTCTTAGAGTGTTTGTGTGTTTAGCAGTTAGTCATATTAATAAAGATTGATCGATACGAAAGATGAACCAGTGGATCAAGGCCACGATGTAGGACTGGCATGTCATCAATATATATGAGGTGAGAATCGATATCGAACTCTCTCGTTTTAATTATTTAAATCTATCTATTGAGAAATTCATGTATATTTTT
>JAJJMA010221402.1:0-10408 GCA_023529015.1 Papaver nudicaule | reverse complement strand
TTGGAGAAATTTCTTGAACAATATTCTGTGGCTTCTTGCAATAGAAAAACTGATCCTTGGGCTGTTCGATTTGCACCCAAGGCGAATTACCCTGCTAAAGACTTGCTACTCGCCGACGTCGAGTTCACTAGTACCAAAGAAAAGCCAACCGTTCGTCACAGTTCTGAGGGCGACTTTTCCAATCTTCCTTGTCTCGTCGACGGGCCTTGGTTACTCGGTTGGGAAGATGAGGAGAAAACCAAGATCCGAGAAGCTTTTCTGCCTGAGCATAGCCACCTCGCCAAGCATACCTTCTGGAATGTCGTCTGGCCTGATGCTGACAAGTATGCCAAGGATGAAAATGGTAAATTTCTTAGGACGAAAGATAAAGGCTATGTCAAACTCCCGGCTGATGCTACTGGTGGGACAAAAAGAGGGCGAGAAGATACCGCTGATGCTTCTCAGGTAAATATATATCTATTCTTAGTAGAATTATTCCAGAGCTGGCAAAGATCCGACTGAAGATCTAGAAACAAGCACTTTAACTTATCTTATTTTAAAAATATATGCAAATATATTTTTAAAATATATATCTATATTTGCCTCTGCTTGTTCCGAGATCTGATAGGTGTGTCTTTGGTGATATTCAATTTGCAGCGCCCAAAGAAACCCAGGCCATCTCCCGCCGAGGTAGCTGAAGAACTCCGCCAACTTGCTGCCAAGAATCTGCCTCCTCCATCAACTTCTTCTCTACCAGTTAAGGAGACTTCCTCTGGCGAGGGGAATCCTGAAACAGTCGCCGAGAAATCCATCAAGGATAATTCTACCATAGTCGCCGATCTTCCCCTTACTGAAAATACTGAAGATATGGATGAGGACCCTGAGATACGTCCCATAGGAGATGAACATCTTGGGGTGGATTTGGATATGCTTAACATATCCGATAATCAAGATACTTCCAAACCATCTTCTTCTTCAAAGAATCCCAAAATACCATCTACTCAACATGTTCCTGCTGTCTCGGCGCTTGAGTCACATCTCGCCGGCTTGGTCGTTCTCGACAGGTTGCCTCGGCATCCCCTTACCCCACAAAATGCTGGCGGCCCTGGAAGCTTGCAAGTGACTGCTCCTAACATGCTCGCCGAAGCTTTTGACAAGCTCAGCGTGGCGGATGACTGCACAGACCACGAGTATTTTGAAACCTTGGCACAATATAGTCGCCCTGGGTTTGTGCATCACCCAAAATTCCATACAGCTGCAGATGTCATTCCTTATCAGGAGCATTTCAACCTTTTCAACATGGTGGGTATTTTTATTTTTGTGGTATTATCTAGAACTATCTAGCTCTGTCATCATTCGAGATTTACACTTATTCTATGTAATATCAGCACTTCCATCACTGCTTGAGTGTTGCCTCGGCCATTGAAGGTCTTGGCCGTGAGAACATTAACCTCAAGAATCAGATCAGTCAACTGAAACATGATGCCGTGGTGCGTGGCCAAGAGGTTGAGAGGTTAAAGAATGAGGCCAGAGAGCGAAGCCTGACAGTCACCACTCAGCAGAGTAAGCTTTCTCCATGTTTGCTTCCGTTTTGTTATTCTTCCTTTTCGCCTTGCTCTTATCGCCGACCCTTAGATTTCCTGCCTTCCAAGGTTGCCATTTCTCCGATGACGATAGGCTTAGGCGAGCTGAATCCGAAATCGAGAGACTTAGTAATAGCAACTTTAAGCAGTGTAGTCAATTATTCACTTTCCTCAAGGACCTTAAGTGGTGTCGCCGAGAGTTGGATCAGGATGTCGATATTATAAGAAACCTCTGTGATACTTATCAAGCTGCTCGATCGGAATTAGGCCAAATGACTAGCCAGCGAGATGATGCACTTCGCCGAGAGGAACTGACCCTTGCTGCCAAGGCAGAGGCCGAGGTAGGTCATAAGCGAGCTTCCTTCCTTTGGAAAGAGGAAAAGTCCAGAGCTGATAAATTGACTTCTCAAGTTATTAGCTTAAGCACTGAGAAAGAGACCGCCGAGTTTCAAATTCAACGTTGGAAAGACATGGCGGAGAGGCGTGAAGCTTTGACAATTGATTTATACAAGCAGTGTTCTACTCAACAACGCCAAATAGAACGAATGCTAGGTCCTTGTGCTAATGAAAACTTTGAGTTTCATATGACTCAGTTTAGGGAAGCACAAGAGGGTATGCGTGGACATGTCCACAACCTGGAAGGTAGCTTGTTTTTTAGGGTTTACCGGTGACTTATCATGCTTATGCCTCAGCATATCTTGTTTTCAATCCTTTTTATCGTATCTTTTTCTCCTTTTGCCTCAGCTACAATTCAGAGGTTGAAGAATGAAGCGGATCAACAGCAGGAGATCATCAAAGGCTGCCATGAATTGGAGCTGAAGGTCCAGGATCTTTCTGATCAGCTCAAGGAGCACAAGTCCTGCCCTGACAAGATAAAAGAATTGTCCGAGAAGCTCAAGGAACATGATTCTTGCACTGGCAAGCTTGCAGATCTGAACAAGCAACTTCTTGACCATGCCTCTTGTGCTGGCAAGATTCAAGAGCTGGAGAGTGCCCGAGATGGTCTTCAGATTGAGCTCGCCGAAGCTATGGATGATGTCCAGTACTGGGAGAAGCGTCACAAGGATGATGTGGTGAGTGCTGCCTTCATCGGCGCTCAAGATTTTGCTTACAAGTTCTTGCCTCACCATGGAGTAGAAATTCCCCCGGCTTATCAACGACCTACTCCCGAACAGCTCGCCATGCAAGAGAAGGCAAGCACTAAAGGAAAAGAAGTACTGTGGATAGAGGTGAATGAAGAAGAACAAGAAGAAGAGCAAGAAGAAGAAAATCTCCTAGAAGATGAATCCGAGGAAGAAGGTTCAGAGGAGGAAATTGAGGATGAAAACCCTAAGGTGCAAAATCAGCCTATAGGCATTGATACTGGAGATGTGGGAGGTGGAGAACTCGGCGAGCATAGCTTAGGATCGGGCGCTAATGCCAGCCAGTTAGTCGGCGAACAAAATACGGTGGTAGTTATTGAAGTCGACGATCATGACACGAGAAATCTCGGCGAGCCAAATGCTGTTGGGACTGTTAGAAATGATTGCCATCCTGAAGATAGCGGGACAGGCGACATAGGCGCGGTTCTTCTCGGCGACCTTAATCAGGACTAGCCTCCTACCCCCAAGAGTCCTTTTCCGGATCCTAGGTGTTAAAGTAGCTTTTCTTCTGCTTTTTGGATGTTGTGGTAGATAGATTGTTGCTTCCTTAGTTTTTGTATTTTTCTTGCTATCTTTGACTTTCTTGTAATGAACCATTTCCCTTTGAATATTATTTTGGTGAATGTTGTTTTTATGTCTGATGACATCTGTTTCCCATATGCAATTTTCCATTGGTATATTTGCTCATTTTTACCTTATCTTGAAAGAGTTAACTTTCCAAGGAGTGAAACCCTGGCCCTCGTTACCGCCAACAATATCTTATAAATTGAACTAACAATTTCCCAGAGCAACAGGGTAGAACCCAGCCGTAACCATTACTTGTGCCCGTCGGCGATCTAATATAAGTAGAATGGGTTGCCCTCATAGACTTCAATACACTCCGCCAGGAGTGATGCTATGGCGTAGACGGATTAGCACACCAGCGGAACCGCCGATGTGATGCTACAGCAAAAGGGGACCTTATTTCCTTACAAACACTTACAGATCAACAAGTAACACGACTGGTCTTACAACTAGCCTGGGTTGGACTAACAGTTACGATAAGGGCATTCACTCGACGGAAGTAAGTCTTCTACATAAGAGATCTTGGCTCTTAGTTGATTTCTTGATTTGGACGTTTTGCCTTTTAAGGTGGCACTTGGCCTTAGTACCTGATCAGGGTTTTGTATGGCGTTTGTTGCCTTGGGCACTTGCGCCTCTGCATTTGGCTTTTATAGCCGGCTACTGAGTATTTTGCCTCAGCTGTGGTTAGACTACTTAGTGAATGAAAAATACAAATGACTCAGTGATTTGTTAACGGGGTTCGGCGCATGATTGCAAACCTACGTCCCCGGATCTTATTCGCTGTTGTTTTACATGAGCTAATAAGACTTCTTGGGTATTATGCCCGCCCAAGACTTCGGATTTTACATTGTATCCCTCAAGGATAGTACTTCTTCAGGAACCTGGCGTTCCAAGGATGTTCAAGTTGCACGCCATGCTCATCAATCAATATATATGCTCCTGGTCCAGCCACTCTTTTGATGACGTAAGGGCCATCCCATACGGGTTCCAGTTTCCTGCACCATTCTCGTTGAGAGGGAGGAACTTCTCGCAGTACCAACTCGCCGGGTGAATACTCTCTTGGAATCACTCGCTTGTTATATTCTCTGGCTAATCGCCGGTGATAATTCTCCATGTGTGTAAGGGCGATCAGTCGCTGTTCTTCTAAGTCATCCAGCTTGGCTAGGATCAGATCTGTATTCAGATTCTTTTCCCATGCCTCATGTTTTGTGGTGGGCAGGATTACTTCAGATGGGAGCACTGCCTCAGCGCCGAAAGTAAGTAAGAAAGGAGATGCTCCAGTTGCTTCTCGAACCGTAGTTCTATATGACCACAAGACATTGTGCAAATGTTCACACCATGCCCTTTTATGCTTCTCCAGTCTTTTCTTCAGTCCCATTCCAATAGTCTTATTGGTGGCCTCTGCTTGGCCGTTACTCTGAGGGTATAAGGGAGTTGATTTTCCTAGTTTGACGCTGTAATGAGCGAGTAGCTTTCTTATGTTGTCGCCGACCAACTCTTTTCCATTGTCGGTACATATTTCCGCCGGCACACCAAATCTACAGAATATGTTCTCCCAGATGAATGTGAATACTTCTTGTCCTGTCTTCTTCCTGATAGCTTTAGCTTCACACCACTTAGTGAAATAATCTGTTGCCACGATGATGTATTTCCGTTGTCCGGAGCCTGTAGTTAATGGTCCAATAATATCGATGCCCCACTTGGCGAAAGGCCAAGGGCTGAGCACTGAATTTAAAGATGTTGCCGGCGCCTTAATTCTTCTTCCATACAGCTGGCATGGCTTGCATCGCTGAACATATTCCTTTGCATCTTTATTCATCCAGGGCCAGTAGTATCCCTGCATTCTGACCTTCAAGGCTAAAGCTCTTTGGCCACCATGATTTCCGCAATCTCCTTCATGAATTTCCTTTAATAATTCACTGCCTTCTTCCCTGGATACGCATCTCAGCAGAGGTCCGGAGAATGACCGGCGATATAGAATTCCCTCTCTGAGTTCATAGTTCGCCGAGCGACTGATGACCTGATGAGCTAAGACTTGATTTCCTGGTAAGGTTAAATGGTCCAAGTAATACCGTATCGGCGATCTCCAATCTGTCTCCGCTGACTCTTCAGTGTTTGTTGTTAATACTTCTCTTTGCCTTGGCGCTGTTACCGATGACTGCATCACTCTTTCAATAGCTATCGAAGTAACATCTGGATCTGTCATCATTGAGGAGATGAACGCCAATGCATCGGCGTGCCTATTATCTTTTCTGCAGATGTGGCGAAACTTGATACCTGTGATCCTCTGGGCGTACCCCTTAGCAAGTTTTAGGTACTTCTGCATAGACGGGTCTGCTGTCTGGTATCGTCCAGATATTTGTCGAATCACCAGTTGGGAATCACTTGTCAATCTGACATTGCTAATTTTCATTTCTATGAGTATTCGCATGGCATGGATGACTGCTTCGTATTCTGCCTCATTATTAGTCGCCGGGAATTCTAGCCTTAGCGAGTGTACTATCCTTGCCCCCTTCGGCGAGATAAGGACAATTCCAATCCCGTTTCCTTCTCTATTTGATGAACCATCTACATAAATCTCCCATCCATCAGGATTGCATTTCAGCAAATCTGGTACTTCATGTTCTCGCTCGTCCAAAGAGGATGGGATCTCTTCTATCTCTTCTTCTTCGTCAATTGGAAAGTCGGCGAGGAAATCTGCAATGACTTGAGAACGCTGAGCTGTACGTATTTCATACTGAACGCCGAACTGCTCAATTTGTTGATTCCACTTGGCGATGCGTCCCACCCGCTGAGAGTTGTGCAAGATAGATTCTATTGGAGTTTTGGTGAGGACCACAATGGGGTGGGCGTGAAAATATGGGCGCAATCGCTGAGATGCGAAAACCAAAGCCAGAATCAGCTGTTCTATTTTGGTATAATTCTTCTCTGCCCCTTGTAGCGTTCTACTGATATAGTATATAGGTGTTTCTCCACCTTTGGTTCTTACAAGCACTGCACTTATGGAAAAAGGTGTCGCGGCGAGATATACTCTGAGTTCCTCGCCATGCTCAGGTGGCTGAATTGCTGGGAGAGTGGCGAGATACTTTTTAATGCCTTGAAATGCAGCTTCGTGTGCTTCAGTCCAGTTAAACTTTACTCCTTTCTTTAGTGTCTGGAAGAATAATTTGCACTTGTCAGAGAACCTCGAGATGAATCTGTTAAGAGACGCCAAAGTCCCGTTGAGTCGCATAACATCTTTTACTGTGACCGGCGAGGGCATCTCTATAATTGCTTTAACCTTGGCTTGATCAGCTTCCACTCCCTTTTTGGTGACGACATATCCCAAAAACTTCCCCGAGGTTACACCAAAAACACATTTTGCCGGATTGATTTTTAACTTAGTAACACGCATATGGTTAAATATCTCTCTGAGGTCTTCCACATGAGTTTGCTTCTTTTTGCTTTTGACCAGCATGTCGTCGACATATACTTCCTTAGTGGAAAAGAAAGCTGTATGCTTCTGATCCTCCTCCGCCAGAGGTATTTGGTTATATCCTGAGTAACCATCCATAAATGACAGCAACTCGTGGCCTGATGTAGCGTCTACAGTCTGGTCGATGCTCGGCAGTGGAAAACTATTCTTGGGACAAGCTCTGTTAAGGTCGCTAAAGTCGATGCAGATCCTTACTCCCTTGTTCTTCTTTGGTACCACAACCATATTAGCTATCCATTGGGGGTACTGCACTGGCCTTATTATACCAGATGCCTTCATTTTGTCGATCTCTGCCTCTACTGCTTCTTTATAAGCTGGGGCCAATTTCCTTATCCTTTGCTTGAATGGTCTGACCTTTGGATCGATATCTAGTTTATGACATGCTATCGCCGGGTCAATCCCTGGCATTTCGTTCATACCCCAAGCAAAGACATCAACATATTCTTTGAGTAGTGCTTGCAACTTCGCCGATTCGTCTTCATTTAATAGAGTACCGATTTTTACCATCTTTGGATCATGTTCGTCGCCGATATTAATATCCTTAGTAGGTTCCACCGCCGTGAAATGTAGCTCTGGTTCTCCCATCGGCGATGGTTCCTTTAATTGCTATAAGGCCTTATCTCCGGGATTCGCCGAGTCTTCTACTGAATTTACTGAATGCACATATGTGGTTGGGTTGGCGATGAAGTCTAAAATCTCCTGCTCCTTCACCGCTTCCTTCCCAAGCTTTTTTTTCTCTATAATCTTCGCCTTCCGGTTTTCTCGCGTTTGCACATCCGCCGAATTACACGCTTTCGCTACTGCCAAGTCTCCTACATACTCGGCGACTCCAAATGGTGTGGGAAACCTTAAGCGCATTTTCAAGAAGTAGTCGTCGCAAATCTTCACTTTTAATTCAATCTCGCCCTTAGGCTTAGAAGCAATACCATTGAACCCATAAATGTTATAGGATGAGATTGTTGGTGAGGGTATTTTATCATCTTTTGCCCTCATTGCCTCAAAGGCAGTATTGAAAAGGATATCTACTGAGCTGCCCGGGTCAATGAGTACCTTAGGCAATCTAAATCCTTCCATCTGAATGGTAAGGACCAAGGGGTTGTTGTGATTTCTTCCTTCTGGAGGGATTTCCTGAGCGGAGAATCCGACACATGCCTTCATCCAATCTTGCAAAGGCTCTTGTTTGACAGCGACACTACAAATTTCATTTCCCATTCTATCTCGCTTATGCACACGAGATAAAACATTATCATGAAATTCGTCTCTGGTAATCTTTGAATGTACAATAGAAAAGCAATCCAACTCCATCAAGTCTCGCTCAACCTTTACTTCATACACATTTGGAGTGTGAGCTGGGATGGCCTGAATTGGTTGAACCAAAAGAGGAGGTGGTGGGGGCAATTCCAAAAAATCTTGGAATTTCCCCAAGCGAATGAATCGATGAACTTCTTGGTGTACACCGGTACAGTTCTCAGTTGTATGGCCATGAAATTGATGGAATTGACAAAAGGAATTAGTATTTGTCGGCGGGACTCTTGGGTTTCCTCTGTTATAAGGATAACGGATATCATCCCTGCAGTTTGAACTTTCAATCTGACCAAATGCATCTGTATAGGAGACACGCAACTTAGGTAGAGTAGCATCTTGGAAAGGTTGCTGGTTGCCTCTGCCGAATTTTCTGTTATCCCCATTATATCTCCTGTCTCTATTTCTATTTCGCCGATTATCTCTTCCTCCTCGTCCATAGTTTCCTCCCCTGTTATCTTGCTTGTCTCGCCCATCATAATTTTCTCGCTTCTGAAAATTCCAATGCTGCTCGGCGGTAACTTGCTGCTTTCCTGCCTCGGATATCACTATCGCCGAAGAGGGATTCTGTGCCAACTTCCGCTGTTCTGCCTTCAACCATTCTTTCTTGATTTCTTCTTGATCTTCCGGCGAGAGACTATTAATTGAGTGAATCTGTTTTGCTCTTTCCTTCTTCAGTCGCAGCTCTTCTTCTCGAATTTCTTCATAACTTAACCACTCATCCTGCATTGCCCTCAGGGTCTGCAGATCTTGTGGCATGTTCCAAAACAACTTCTGGTACAGCTGGTCTGTCGTCTCCATGGCGCTAAGAAATGATCTTATTTTCTCTTTTTCTGAAACTTCTGATCCTACCTCGCCGCTCGCTTTTCTCCATCTTTGAATAAAAACTTTATAAGTCTCCGAGGGTCTTCTCTTAACATTGAACAATCTTTCCACGCCGGGCCGGCCTCTATTATTCTGAATAAAAGCATGCAAGAATCTGCTTTCTAACTTCTCAAAGGATTTGATTTTTCCTTCTTCTAGCCCATCAAACCAGGCTAAAGCTTCATCTTTCAGTGTAGCAGGGAAAGCCATACACATTATCGGATCTGATCCTACCCAGGCTGCCATATCTCGCTTATAGGCTCTTGAGTGCTGTGTAGGATCTCCAGTTCCATCATAGATGGAGGTGAATTTTGGGGCAGAATACTTGGGGGACACATGTCCATGTGTAATACAATCATGAAAAGGTGTTTTATGTGCCTCCAAAAGTGCAACCCTATATCTCGACTCCCTTGAAGATCCACTTAAAGCTTCTACCTTATCTTTTAGTTGGCGCAGGTCCTTCTTCATCTCTTTATCTACTTTATGTCGTCGCTTAGAGCTGCTACGATCTTTTTCCTTTCCGGGTAAATTTACTCTCCTACCCCTTTCATCATACTTCGCCGTTGAATCTGAGATTTCAGTCGAACTGGTTCCGCTCTTTTCAACTCGGCGAGTTGTATGGGAATGGGACTCATGACGAGACGAATGTGTATGGGACCCATGGCGAGATGAATGCGCATGGCGAGTCGAGTGCGAGTGGGATGCGCGACCTTTATTTTGCGCCGCCATCAATTCTCTATGACTCTGAAGTACTGTCTCCATTTGCAATTGCATTTGCCTCTGCACTTGATCCGCCTGCCTGTTATTAACCTCCAGAATTTGCCTTAACAGAGCCTCTGTGGTATTTGAGGATCCAGTATTATCTGCTATCACCACTGGGCGAGTTACAGTAGCACCAGGTGCTATCGCCACACCATTCCTACTAGCCGCCTGTGGAGTTTCTGCTACCACCGCTGGAACTTCTTCTGCTACATGCCGGGCTTCGCCGACATCTGGTACCAACTGCTGCTGATTATTAGATGTCGCTGCTCCTGCTGCAATTGCATTTTGAGCTGCCCCCCCTGCATTTGATGTTTCGCCTATGGTAAATCTTCCATCACCAATCTGCTCGCCGCAGGCATTTGCTTCTACATGGCTGCTGATTCTCCTTAGCATGGGATTAGGCTCGGGTGACCTTTCTGCATTCTCAAAACGAGTAATATCCTCTATGTGCACTTCCTCTTGGCGAGTCACTTGCTGAACAGGTAATCGGCGAGATGAGCTTGCCACATTAGGATCCACTGGACCAGCTGGTTCCATTGCTCTGCTTCTAGTGTTGTGACCACTGGGGAGTGCCGCTGGTGTAGGAAGGATAGGGTGTCGAGGAGGCCTACCCGCCGGGGCTTTATCGCTTCTTCCTCTAGGACCCATTCGCCGAGATTCTGTAAGAGAAGACAAACACACTTCCTGACAGTATTGCTCTGTTAGTACTGTGGGTAAATGCCAAATAAGTTAGTTGG
>JAJJMA010221362.1:1986-12309 GCA_023529015.1 Papaver nudicaule | reverse complement strand
AAGCAAACACTCGAAGAAACTTCGGTGCCTAAACATCAGTTACCTCTTCAGGCAAACACTCGAAGAAACTTCGGTGCCTCAATATCAGTTATCTCGTAACAGCAATCTAGGAGCAACCATATTCGATATACTCAACTTCGATGACAACTCTTCGGCTTAGCCAGGCATCGATGACTCAACTTAATCAGCCTATATACAACCCAACTACCTTCGATGACTACGTCTTCGACCAGCAGCTTCGATCACCAACTTCGATGGTCTATCTTCGATTATAACCTCGACAGCATAACGTCAGTAATCTCGAAGCAGCCGCTCAACCATACCTCTTCACCTTTCGAAGCAATATTCTTGATACTACAATACCTAGCTCGTAAGACATACAAATTCAACCCAAAGCAAATCCATCAGCTCACCAGTGAACTTCTACAACTCTACTTCGATAACACTAGCATTCCATCTTCAATGATCGATCCTCGACGAGACAGTTACCTCGATCCAGATCAAAGATATCCCAGAACTGCTAAGTCGCAGGTCCAGTTTGAGAGGGGCAATCAACTCACACGGAACATTCTCACATCTCACCAGCAGTACTCACTCGAATTAAGACTCTAAATTAGCTTGATGAAGTGGAAGCCCATTTCCACAGGGGACAACCCCATGTTTCTATCCTTAATCCTTCAGATTGATTTTAGTCTAAACGATACATACATTTTAGTAGGTTTCATAGACTTACCTTAAGTCATTTCTATGATAAACATTACAGTCGATATCATCATGCTCTCCTTTAAATTGATGTTTACAATGCTTACATAAGAATATGCATGAACAAATTAATCTTCACATATCACTGGTCCATCACATATGACGGCAACAAGAGTTACAGGAGCAAACTTATGTAGTTATCTAAGCATGTCGAGAATTAGTAGGATATACAATTTTTTAGACAATCTTCACATATCGAGTATATTAATTAGTTCAACCACTCATGAATATCACAACAAGTTCTATACATATACTGTGTCTCAATAGTAAAGGTATTAGCATTTAGATATTATATTCCTAACAAATTTTCTCACTTTCTTCGACTCAAAGACATTATAGATACTCACCTTCATATTAAGTTGCAGGTGCACACAATTATCTTGGCATACCGAGGAAAGCCATAAATCTATCACATAAAAGCATCAAGGGAAAATCAGAAATGCAAAACAGCAAAAACAGCAGATCGAGAAAGCCTTCATCTCATCCTTCCATGGATTATGGCAACGCCAATACCATCAAACCAATTCATCTCTACGACCTTCGAGCAATATTCTCCAGCAGCAATTATCTTGGAACAAAACATTCAATCAATGAACAAAGCAAGCAGAAAACAAACTCTCTCTCGAAGGCTAACTCGAAGCAGTACATCTAACATCTTAGGACTCCGAGAGGCAATATTCTCGGAGCAGTTTATTTTATGGTCATCGAGACGTTTACTTCGGATCAAATCAGCAACCCAATCTCGGTGAGTAAACAGTTCAACTTCGGACAACCTTACTTCGATACCATACCTCGATCTCCAACAGTTCCCTCGAGCCATATCATACAACTTCAAAGGGACAGATCCTCTCGGTGTTAACTCGACTGACTCATATCTCGAACAGAGATTACCACTTCGATCAAGACTTCTTCAATGGTGCATAAAATCAACTCAACGATTTCACTGCAGTGTGGAACAACAAGCAAATCTATATGAAAACATTGAACAAGGTTACATTTTAAATCACTCCAGCACCAAATGTCCAGTTCTTCTCCAAACGTAAAAGGAACTTTTGAAGGGAAAAAATGTTACGGCAACATATTACTGCATACCATCTCATCAACCTCGGACGAAATCAAGACAAATTAAAGATTAGTCGTACATCAGCAAAAGCATGGTTTAGTCGCTCAAAAACAGTTGATAATGATTGGAGATGGAAGATAAACAACTGATTTCGAAAGGAAGGTTCTCTATCAACAATAATCAACAGTAGACTGTCATCTCGCAAGGTAGCATCGAGGAAGATCATCCCGACAATCTCAAGGGACAGAACAAGTAATAACAGCTAGCCCGATCACATTAATCCATTGAAGAAATCGCTGCAATACAGTAAACTTTCAGAAATCTTAACCAACAAAAACTTCGGAGGAAAAGAAAAATTTCGTTGCAGAAATCTTGGAATAGCAGTGTCGAAGCAATCTCAGACGCATTCTCGACCTCAATCTCGGAGCCAGCCTCGACTTCAATCTCGGAAGTATTCTAGGACACAGTTTCCTTAGAACACAAACTTCAGATCCAACTAGCAAGCTACACATGGAAGGGAGGAAACTTCTAACCTCTAACTCCTATTCCTTTTATAATATAATATCAAGAAAGGAAAATTTGAATAAACTCTTAAAATCTCTATAGACCACTTACTCAATCGAATTGTTAATCATAACACAAAACTAATAGAGACTCATGGCTTGATGGTGCTTTTGGCTCACCAAAGGATCAAAAACACGAATATCCTCTCGGAGGCCGTACCAACAGCCTATCAGTACCATCTCAGAAGGAAAATCTCGCAGTCACTTGAGGGCTAAACTCTAGGGGCATGCAAAGCATTTTCAGTCAAGGATCACCAGTCCATCCCGATGATACCTGTAAAGAACATGAGCAACAACTTGGAGTGACCAATCTGATCACCTACACATTTTGATCAATTTCTTAAAAAAGCACGACTACAAAAATAACACTACGAGGGAAAAGCTGGAATCTCACAGTGGATTACCTCCCCAAACAACTGTGGCTTCGGAGAAAGCTCAAGTCGAAGATACAACAACCTCGGAGTAGGCTATCTCTTTAACACCTGCAAGTGGAGCAACATCGATGACCCACCTTCGGCGGCTGACTAAACTTCGATAACGAGTCCAAAATCGATGACTCAACATCAGTAACCCAACTTCGATGGCCAACTATATGTATCAAGGGTGGTGCAAATGTTTGTATCGTATGATCCGAATATTGCTGTTGTTATGCCGTCGTTGCTGCTGTGTCGTCAGGATGTCGGGTTTTGTCTATAACGAAGAAAAAGCGTGAGGCAAGCAAAGTACAACACAGTATTTCCTGACGCGTTGGGAGGATTAAGTGGCAAAGAAGATGCTTGTGAAGCATCAGTTACGAAAGGCAAAAAAAGATGGTGTAGTGCAAAGGAGGGGTGAAACCATCCATTCAAACTATGAGCAATCACTCCAAACACAGATCAAGAGAAAAAAGGGGAACCACACAGTTCGACGTCGGTATCTCAAAGAAGAATAACAAGTACCGGTTGTTTCAAATCATACATACAAAATACAAAGTTATCTCGAGACCCTGGGCAAAAGGAACAGGGTGGACACATCACAAACAACTAGATGCAATCTCCAGATCCTCCTCGATGAGGCAAAGTCCTACCTGATTAGGCACATCTTTTAAGGCCATGACGACATAAAAATGAACAGGCCATGACGTCATATCTCCCCTAGTGCCTTGACGCAATGAAATTAAAAAGGCCATGACGCCAAGGCCCTGATGCCAAAATTAAAAAGACCTCGAATAACAGGCACAAAACTGATGTCCATATAAGCCGTAAGGGACCTACGAGCTATATCGCACAGTCCTCTACCCACAAGACACCCCGTTAGCGGTGGGTACTTTGCATCAAAGCTATATAAGCCGAGACGCATTTGAACCCACTACCATACGACCACGAGGACCTCTCTTTCTGAGGCGTCGAGGGGACAATAAATGGGATTAACATCTACCTTTAGAGGTGGATGGAACCCCGAGGCATCTAATTATCTTTTACATTCACGGGAATGGCAAGCGAGTTACGCAACCGAGGGACCTCCTCCAAAAATCAAGCACAGCCTTGAGGAGGGGCTAGAGAGAAAAGAAGAAGTTAAACTCCAGGCCGCGATAGGAGAACAGTACCATGTCTAAGCTCCAGCCTTGACCGGCACTCCCCCATTGTGCTACTTCATTATCGAGACACACAGCAACTACCCACCATAAGTTTCCTATTCTACTTGGGATAAATGGGTTATCAGAACACCACCATGTTCTCTCGGAAGATACTTAAATATCTTCGATACCCACCTAATGTACTAAGGCAAAACGGGCACCTGTAGTCTCGATAGCCAGTATTTGCTTGAAACCAGCGCAAGTAGCTCAAAGCCTTTGGGAAGGGTGATCCGTACGCCCCCACTAGCTTGGTTCACTGCCTCTCACATCGAAGTAAGCCCCGAAGTTGCACTTTAAGTAGCCTTCGGAGCCTAGAATTTGCAAAGTAACTTCGTGCCTGATCACGAGTTACTAGCCAAACACCACATCAAAGAAAAGTACGTGATTGATCACATTGTACTACAAAAGAAAAACATGACTCGATCATGAAAAGAAAAATTTCATCGAAGAATGAATCAAAATACACATCACATATACATTTAAATCAAAGAATGATTCGAAAATATACTTTTCACTTTATCAAAGAATGAGTTGACAATACTCTTAACTTCATTACATGATGAATCAAAAATATGATGCAGGATGGCTCGAAGTGCAATAGAATCAAAGTACAAAAAGGATAGAAATGCACAAAGATTGGAGCACATGATGCAAGGCAGGGGCACAAGCAAATCACAAAAGATATCACTTCGAAGTACTCAATGAAGCGTCAAGCAGGAGTATGAACCAAGCTTTCTTCGATTAGATCTAGTGAAATGGTTTCAAGGTTGGCTTCACTTTCAAGACGCTCGGGGAAGGTTGTACATATAAGAACTTCTCTAAAGACCCACTCGTAGACCGCAACATCAATGATACAAGGAGCAAGGCAAAGTGATAGCAATCTTCGTTCACCAAAGGAGCATGACATCCTTCGTTTCCCAATAGAGAGCCACAAAGTCAATACACTGGAGCAGTAACCGGAGCAAAACAAAGAATGCAGGGACAAAGCCATTGGATGACAACCTCCTCGTACAAACAAATTAGCTTCGTGGATAATACGCTTCGGGGGAATATTACTTTTGCTTACAAAATTTCGGTTCCTTCACTTTCGAAAGCAAAAGGGAGGCAACTATACAAGGGAATCCCGAGTGGAGAAATTTCTAACTTATTCCTTCAACGACAACGACACCAAACAACTCAAGAAGCCGTCTAAGAACTTCACGCAAGAGTAGGAGCAAGTACTCATACTCGAAAAACATTTTGTACTCTCCCGCTCAGTTCCTTCGACGACAATGCAAAGCCAATAACTTATCTCGCTCGAAAGATAGTCCGAAAGAAGAAAATATCACAACAAAAGAAATACCTCGACAACATCTCAGCTATCACCCTTCGAACTAGTTACAACATGAAGCAATCATTTGTCTACATCGAAGTACACCAAGGAAGGTCATCTCAAAGTTCAAAGGATTCTTGAAGTAACCATACCTCATCGATGAAGCCCAGTTATGCAAGCACCAAAGTCAATCCATGGCATCTATCTCCTTCGAGAAAAGAATAGCAATCAACTCAATCAAGCATACTTCCTCGACAACTCAACAAACACGTATATGTTACAAGTTCGAAGCTGCCGAATCAAGTCAAAATACCGAAGATAAGAAGATGGAAGGATACAACACAAGTCAGCACACTCCAGAAATCTCGCAAATCCACGTGTCTCATACCATCAATTATGACAAGAAGAATTTGCTAACGGATTAATCTCCGAAACATCCATTAGCAAAGGAGCAAACTGTGGGGGCATAATTCGGACGAGCCACGTGTCATCATCCTAGAAGAAGAGCAAGACAACACCTCATAAACGCGAAGAGAGTCGAAGACTAAGACTACGAACCATGGAACACCATTCGAAGATGCCGCCTCGATCCACCAATCCCTCCGAAGTAGCTACCCAGTTCGAGACCAAAGCCTCCCCGAAGTGAAGATCGAGCCCGAGGAAGAAGTCCTTCGAAGAGATAAACCGACATACACTCGATGCGTGAAGGAAGATGAGGCGCACCGAAGACCTTCTTTACTTGGTAGCTAAGATAATGGCACTTGTGTAATTATCATGTAAATTTCCTCTATATAAAGGAAATATCTCCTAGGAGAGAGGGAGGGCTGGAACTTTCTCTCTCTACCTCCTTCTCCTCTACTCATCTTCTTCCTCAAAAACTAGATCTAGATCTAGGGCTCTTCTCTAATGGAGATTTATGTAATTAAATACCAAGAACATAATATATTCGTGATGTAGGTTGCATCCATCACACCGAACACATTAAAAACAACTTGTGTCTTCTACCTTACATTTGCACATTGATTATTTGATTAGGGTTCATATTGGTGGTTTAAAGATTCATTGGCTGTAGGGTGTAAAGTCTATAAGCAGATTTTACACACACACAAGTACTTAGACGTGTTGGATGCCCTCAGTTATAATCCACTGGACTCTTGCTCAAGAGTACTCCTTTAGATTCACCCATATCCAACAAGTGATTTGCAAGCAAACCATTGCAATGGAAAAATGGTATCGAATTTATCTCATGTATTCTTGTAAACTTAGTATTCGTGGGAACAAATACCAACATAACACATGGTCATGTAGACAAGAACACGATCTCAATCGCTATTAGTATCTCTACTAAAGTAGCCGACTATTTCGAAAGATAGAGAAAGTAGAATAGAAGAATTTCCATAAAAGTCATAACTCCTACTAACCTTTTGTCGATGAAGAATAAATGATGTCTTTTTAGACTTCGTCTTCAAGGTCTCTACTACTTAGTCCATATCCCAATTCCGAAATCTAAACTCTAGTAGGCTAAATCAAGAATTGTGTTTTGACACCTAAAACTGACAACCAGCTTGACATACCAACGCTAGTGGGTTTGACCGGACAATGCCCTAACAATCTCCCCCTTCGTCAATTTTAGTGACAAAACCAATTTACATATGGATTCAAAAGATATACAGTTAAGTACTAACCAGATGTATCTTGATTTCTTGAATTCTTCAACTTCTCCCTTGAGTCTTGATGTGTCGTTTAACTCTTGTTGATGAATTCGTAGACATCACCTTCAACATATCCAGCTCAAACAACCACAAAGGTACGCTCAAGCTTACATGGGTTAATATGCTAATCCCACATGTTGTTTGTGCAAAGAGTAAGAATCTGAGCAAACTTTAAAGTCCGTGTATCAAAACTTTTAAAGTGATTCTACTCATTCCTGATATGAAGCTTCTTCTCAGCTTTAATTACTCCCCCTTACTTGATACTTTTGAAAAGCACAACAAGTAAGCACATGACGTTCTCCCCCTATGGTTATGAACCACAAGAACCAGAACCATATGTATTCTCCCCCTATTTGTCACAAAAATATTACAAAGTAGTTCGAGACTAGGGTTTCATAAACCTATGGAATAGGTTAAGCTAAGTACTCGCATACCAAGTTTAAGATGACATAACTAGGAAATCAGAACGATGATCTCTAAGTTGATTCATCTTTGGATAAATAAAGACACACTTTTCTCCTAATATTCCACAACCACGCTCCCCAAAAAGATTTGTTATTAAGCGCAAGTTCAAGTTAAGAACTCTCCCCCATGTGGTGTTATTCAATAAGGAACGACTTATACCTTTACAAGTAAAGGCATGTACAAATATTTACTTACTTTTTGAAAAAAAGTTTTTTAATCTAGTTTGTCTCTGCCTAACAAACTAGATACTCTTGTTTCTAATGAACAAGAACGACACGAATAGATTGTCGAAGGTGTTGAAACGTTCGTGTATTTAATGGTTTTGTGAGTATATCAGCAAGTTGTCGTTCTGACGGCACATGTTCAAGTATAACAATCTTATCTTCATAGAGATTTCTTATGAAGTGATATCGGATATCAATGTGTTTGGTTCTACAATGTTCCACTGGATTTTCAGTAATGCGTATAACACTCGTATTATCATAGTTCCCACTTTGATACCGTAGTCTGTGAGCATCTGCTTCATCCACAGCAGCTGAGTGCAGCAAGAGCCAGCTGCTATTTATTCTGCTTCGCATGTGGATAATGACTGTGAGTTTTGTTTCTTGTTGTGCCATGCTACAAGATTTAACCCAACGAAAAAGCATCCACTCAAAGTGCTTTTTCTGTCATCTCTGTTACCAGCCCAATCTGCATCAGAATATGCTGCAAGATTGGTGTTGGTGTCATAGGTATACGTAGACCAAAGCCTATTGTCCCTTTGACATAACGTAGAATCCTTTTAACAGCATTGAGATGTGATTTTCGGGGATCAGCCTGATATCACGCACAACACCCAACACTATATGCAATACGGGTCTTGTTGCTGTTAAGTACAAAAGGCTTCCAATCATAGATCTGTAAAGCTTTTGATCCACTTTTCACTTTGCATATCTCTACTGAATTTGTCAGTAGTTGCCATAGGTGTTGGTTTAGGTGATGCACTAGTGAAACCAAATTTTTCAACCATATCCTTGGCATATTGCTGCTGAGATATGTAGATTCCACTTTCGTGTTGTTGAACTTGTATTCCCAGAAAGAATTTTAGTTCACCTACATTACTCATTTGGAATTCTTCACTCAATGAGATTTGAAATTCCTTGGTAAGTTTTTTAGAAGTAGAGCCAAAAATTATGTCATCAACATAGATTTGAACAACCACACTATCTTTACCATACCACTTTATAAACAGGGTTTTGTCGGCACCTCCCCTGATAAATCCTTTTCCCAACAAGGAGGCTGTCAACCTCTCAAACCAAGCCCGAGGAGCTTGTTTTAATCCATAAAGTGCTTTTTTTAGCCGATACACTTTGTTTGGATTAGTTGGGTCCTCAAAACCTTTGGTTGAGCAACAAAGACTTTTTCCTTCAAATCACTATTAAGAAACGCTGATTTGATGTCCATCTGATAGAGTTTTATCTTCAGATGACATGCATGAGCAAGTAAAGTCTTATGGATTCAAGCCTTGCTACAGGAGCAAAAGTCTCATCAAAGTCAATCCTTCAATTTGGGAGAACCCTTGAGCTACAAGTCTGGCTTTGTTTCTTACAACAGTACCAAACTCGTCAGACTTGTTCTTGAAGATCCATTTTGTACCTACAACATTAATGTTTGGTGGCCGATTAACAAGTGTCCAAACATTTTGTCGTTCGAATTCACTCAGCTCTTCTTGCATAACATTAATCCATGCATAGTCCTGTAGTGCTTCATCAATATTCCTTGGCTCAACATTAGACAGGTAACAAGCATGATGACATAAATTTTGTGCTTGCTGCCTAGTCATCACTTTTGTAGTTAATGTTTCTCCAATAATGTCGTCAGGTACATGACTTCGATGGACCCATAGAGGTTTCTCAGGAGCAATAGGCTCAACTTCTTTCTCTACATCATCGTCTTTATTGTGGTCTGTCTCTGTTTCGATCACAGTCGGAGCTACACCAGTAGTGGGCGGTTCGGGAACCGATGACCCTTTCTCTATTGTTTCAATCGGCGGTAGCTCTGCTGGGGCCCTGTTATTCTGACGAAATCCAGTTATATCATCAATGATGACATTTGCAGATTTCATCATAATTTGAGTTCTTGTGTTAAAAACTCGAAACCCTCGACTGTCAGATGCATATCCTAGGAAAATTCCCTCATCGTTTTTTGAGTTAAATTTTCCTCTTTGTTCTCTGTCTTTAAGGATATAACAGCTGCTTCCAAAGACACGGAGATAACCCAAGTTGGGTTTCTTACCGTACCATAGCTCATATGGTGTATTCAAGGTGAATGACCTTAGATATACACGATTGATAAGATAGCATGATGTGAGCACTGCTTCACCCCAAAATTTTAAGGGCAAATCTCTAATATGAAGCATAACCCGAGCCATTTCTTGAATATTTCTATTCTTTCTTTCAGCCACGCCATTAGCCTGAGGTGTGATAGGTGCTGAATATTGTTGAATTATACCCAGTGAGTCACAGAACTCGAATACCTTAGTATCTTTGAATTTGTGCCACGGTCGCTCCTGATTTTCTTAACTGTGCGACCTTGCTCATTATGGATTCTATTCACAATGATCTTAAACTCTTCTAGGGTATCATTATTGTGCTTGAGAAATGTTACCCAGGTGAATCTGGTGTAGTCATCGACCATTACCAAGGCATATTTATTCCCACCAACAGATACTTGTTGGATAGGACCAAAGAGATCCATATTAATTAATTCAAGTGGAGCTTTGGTTGCTATGCCGGTAGACACTTTATGTGGAACTCTTATTTGTTTACCTTTTTGACAGGCACCACATATAC
>JAJJMA010221354.1:0-20808 GCA_023529015.1 Papaver nudicaule | reverse complement strand
TGGAGTTTCTTTTTGCATTCTCTGAACATTCAATGGTATGAAGCAAAGACATAAACCGTTTCTGAATATCTGCCATACTCAATTATATGGCAGTTGTAGAAAGAACAAAATACAAGATCACAAGTTGGATCTGCTAAGAAACTAGAAGATTTGATACTGGATATGAAGCTTGAATTCTGGTTGTGTTGTTCGCAACTGGATGTTTTTAAGGGATTCTCGCCAAGTCAAATCTTGTTTCATTATTGGGCTGACATATTTTGGTTGTAATCTATCTTTCTTGTTTTGGTTGGTGCTTCTAGTCATTCTTTGTTTTTCTTTTCCCATACTTTTTTTTTCTTTTCAATCAGTATATCCTTTTAATCCAAAAAAAAAGGAGTAGCAGTGTGGTGAAATAGTGTTTATTTACTGAGATGAAAAAAAAATAAAGGTTGTTATTTACTTTGAAGACGCTACTGTGTTCTCGCTCAGACAAAGGGAGAAAAGAAGTAAATGTTGTACACTAAATTATAAAGTGCATATATTCTAGCTCATACACTACTCCGTTCATAATATAAGTTGCGTTAGTTAGGTTCTTTTGAAGCAGTTATTATTCTCATAGTGGTTTGCTTTCGGCATAACTAATAACTACTAATCATAACTTTTTCTTTTCAGAAATGTCTTATTAAGTAAGAGATGCACAAATTCTTATAGTCATCAGACTCATTATTTTGTTCGAACAAAATATCTTCCATGTTTAACTTGTCTCATGTCTATCTCAGAACAAGTAGTGTAGTCAATCTTACCTCACAAGTAGACAAAAGATGGGCAAAATAAAAAATAAAAAAAAAAAAATACTATGTTTGCTTGTTTGTTTGTTTGTTTGTTTGTTTGTTTGTTTGTTTTATTATTGACGAGAAAAAGTTATATTTGTACATACATCATCACACGGTTACTTTGGTCGGCAGCTTGGACCAAACAGGATTAAAATTGTTTAGCGTCAAAATTTTCTTGATAAACACTAATTAATTTAGTTTTTTCTTGATCAATATTCACTTGAATCACGATCAGGCACACCAACTAATTAAAGATCAAACAACCAAACTGAATTAAGATCAAACATAAAAGAAGTACTTTATTCGAGGAACGTGGAAAAGATTGTTTTGGATTTGTAATAATGGTTTTTATGGTCGTAAGATAGTTCTATAAAGATTGTTTTTAATAATGTGCCTCTAATTAGAGATGATAATGCAAACATTTATATTGTGGTCCCTTGTTAATAATAAAGAAATTATATATAACAAAAATTTCAATTCTAATCGCCTGAAAGTCGCTTCTCTTTGAACATTTTTAGTAGAAAACTCTTTGATTTATATAATGACAAGAATGTCTATAGTTCTGCAACACGATTTGAATCAAATTATTGAAGGAAAGATAAGTGTTACAAGGGGGTAGTCAAACAAGATTTATAGTTACCGCCAGGGATTCTCCAAATGAATCAATAGAGATTATGGGAGAGTCTCCAAATCTCCCTTTTTAGTGGATCAAAACTTTTTTAAAGTCTTTTAAAATCTCTAACATTCTATGTTATTGGAAAGTGATTTCTTACGAGTCACTCAAACATTCTTGTTATTGGATTTAGACTTCTAAATCATTGATTTATTGTTTTTAGAGATTTTGAGATACTTTTTGAAGAACAAGTGTTTGGGACTAGAGTATTATATTAGATGTTATACCACCAAAAAAATTCTTTAATTTTTTTTGCTTGTGTCTGGTTTGTTTCTTTAATCTTTTTTGTCTTTCGCAATTCAATTTTTTTTTCATAGTTTGCATCATAAATTTATATCCTGCATAAAACCAAATGAAATGGTAGCACCAAATCTTTCTTGTTTGAGTTAAGTTCATCTAATCCATAAAGAAGATGACAATCGACAAAGCAATATTATTCATTGTAACCTCGAGCTTTAGCAACTACAACCAACATTTTTCGTTTACCCGACCAGTAAGCAGACTTGTGAGATTGTATTTTGCATATGGTCAAAGATTGCGACATAATTGGATATGCAATATTTGATGTCAGTAAACACGATGTTATGCATGATTTGAGAATGATATTAAATACTTTAGTTACTGCACAAAGTTTTTTTTTTAATCATTGTGACGTACATAATTTTAAAAAAAATGTGTTTTGAAATTTTGATTAGTTTTTATACATTGTTTTGTCTCTAGAAATCTCAAAGATTCTCTAAAATTCACTAGAATTGTATACAAAAATCACTAAAATACTCTCAGGGAGTTTATATAGGCAATCGGTGCGGCACTAGTCCACTATGCATCTTTTTAAAAGCACCCAATTCACTTAAACGATTTATTCTTCTTCACCGAAAACTGAAATAGAGAAGAAGAATGGGTACCCGTGTGGATTTGATTTCATGGATTTGTATGTTTTGGAACTTTTTCGTTCTTGGAAGAAAGCTTCTCCGTCTATTTAACAATTTTTCTTTAAGTTTATGATTTTAAGGTCGTTTTTTTAGTCTACTTCTAAAAACCACAAATTTCCAAATTCAGTTGTTATTGGCCGAGTTAAACTTGGTCACAGTAGGACAAGGGGAAAACTAATGCGTTGGCTTCAGATATAACAATAGACAAACAACGGATGGGGTAACAACTCAGGAAATAAACAACTGTAAGACTTACAAATTGGGTGCTATCGCTCTCACATATTCTACAACAGGATTCAAAAGACAAAATGAGATGAGATTTTGACAACTTCATAAGATACTAGTTCACGGCGGGCATTAGCTTCCAGACTTGGTATACATCACGTGCGAGTTACTAGACCTTGATGGTTAACACGAGTATAAACTTCTTTGGGTCTTCCTGCAAATCTCTTCAATAACAAGGAATCAAGCAAAACATCGAAGGAGGTGAATTTTCAATCGGTGAAACCCCTAAGCTTGAATTTGTGGACCGACATATCTTCCTGGACGCATATAGAGATCATTTGGTGTATCAATCTCCTTCAGCCATGCATATTCCTCTTCAGCCACACTCGTTGTTGCTACAAACCCATCCAGAAACTACTAGCCAACAACTTCTGATAATTACTGACACAGTTTGCCAAATTAATTTCCAGGTATTCTTGAGTATGTAGGGAAGATACTTACGGAAACTGGTGTAATTAAGGGTAGTCATGGTAATAAATACATTTCCTGCCAGCAATTCCTCCATAGGGAGGAGCAAGTACATCAAGCACATCGCAGGGAGTGACTGCAGTGAAACAATGAAGATTGCCCCCACTCTTAGGGTACAAGGCTGACGCTTCATATGGTGTTGTTAGAACTTTTTCCACAACTAAATTTGCCAATCTAGCTGTCAGCAATAAAAAGTCCATCAGAACCAGCATTACCAGTTCGCTTCTCAAATTTAGGCAAATAAACAAGAAATATTAATACATGACTATCATTGCTAACAATCAACACTCTAGCAAAGCATCCTAGACGACTCAAGACCTTTGTGCGCCGGTGAGGCAGTTACCTTATTTTAGTGTATATGTCTTTATTTGAAAACACTTAGATGTATAAACAAGATTCAAATTGTTTGGTGTCAAAATCTTCTTGATAAACACTATTTAGTTTTAATCGAAATTCACTTGAATCACGATCAGGCACAACAACTAATTAAAAATCAAACAACCAAATTGAATCAAGATCAAATACAAAAGATGTACTTTATTCGTGGAACGTGGAAAAGATTGTTTTGGATTTGTAATAATAGTTTTTATAGTCGTAAATTAGTTGTATAAAGTTCTTTTTTTTTTTGAATAATGTACCTCTAATTAGAGATGATCCTTCATTTTTTTGTCGCCTAATGCAGACATTTATATTGTGGTCTCTTGTTAATAATAAAAAAAACTATATATATCAAAATTTTCAATTGTAATCGCCTGAAAGTCGCTTCTCTTTGAACATTTTTAGAAGAAAACTCTTAGATGTATATAGTGACAATCGAATGTCTACATTTCAGCAATACAATTTGAATCAAATTATTGAAGGAAATATTATACTGGTAGAGATGAGTTTATATAGATTCTTTTCTCACAGACACGTGATATAAGCACATTTACATATTGGGAGTCCTATATACAAAGATAGTGTGTTGGTGAAAATAAAAGTCTTAAACTCCAAATATAATCAATCATAAGAATTATAATAAGTAGTCTTCATCCAACATCACAGTATAATAAGAAGTATCAAATTTATTAAAGGAAGGATAAATGTAATATTGGTAGAGACGAGTTTATATAGACCATTTTCTCATAAACATGTGTTACAAGCACATTTGCATATTGTGAGTCTTATACAGAGATAATGTCTTGTTGAATAATAAAAGTCTTAAGCTCCAAAAATAATCATTTATAAGAAGTATAATAGGTAGTCTTCACCTAACATCACATCATTTTATTATTCACCAACACTATATAAGACTCACGATATGTAAATGTGCTTGTAGCACATGTCTATGAGAAAAGAGTCTATATAATTCATCTCGACCAATGTAACACTCATTTCTATCATATCGCAGACAAGTGCTACACTGGTAGAAATGGATTTATTGTTCACCAACACACTATCTTTGTATATAAGACTATCTTTGTATGCAAATGTGTTTGTAGCACGTATCTATTAGAAAAGAGTCTATAGAAAATTCCTCTCGACCAGTGTAACATTCATTTCTACCGTATTGTAGACAAATGTTATGCCGGTGGAAAAATCAATGTCTTTTAATAAAGTAGATATTCTAGGAAGATTTGTTAGGAACTACTAATTATCACATCAACTCGCAAATATATTTCAGGGATTTCATCGAAATCAACGTGTTTTTTTTTTTACTATAGAATTACTTTAATTAATTTTAAATTTCGGCAAAACTTATTTGTAGCCCTTGGCACAAATTCGTACACTCAATTTTCTTTAAAAAATTTATTCATTGTTGATGGTGCCTTGTGCACTGTAAACCAATTCGTACATTCTTTAATTATTTAAAAAAAAATGCAATTTCCCTTAGCTACTTTTGATTCCTTTGCTCTGCTGCTTTTCTGTTCTGTTTCAGTAGATGACGTTGGGCCTTGGGTACTCTGCTGATAGCTCCAATATCCTCTGTTTGTTGTGCATAAGAAGTATAACAATTAGTCTTCACCTAACATCACATCATTTTATTATTCACCAACGCACTATCTCTATCTCTGTATATAAGACTCGCGATATGTAAATGTGCTTGTAGCACATGTGTATGAGAAAAGAGTCTATATAACTCATCTCAACCAGTGTAACACTCATTTCTACCATATCGCAGACAAGTGTTACACTGGTAGAAATGGGTTTATTGTTCACCAACACACTATCTTTGTATATAAGACTATCTTTGTATGCAAATGTGTTTGTAGCACGTATCTATGAGAAAAGAGTCTATAGAAAATTTCTCTCGACCAGTGTAATATTCATTTCTACCGTATTGTAGACAAATGTTATACTGGTGGAAAAATCAATGTCTTTTAATAAAGTAGATATTCTAGGAGGATTTGTTAGGAATTAATAATCATCACATTAACTCGCAAATATATTTCAGGGATTTCATCGAAATCAACGTTTTTTTTTTTTTACTATAGAATAATTAACTTTTATTAATCATCATCAACTGAAAGAAGCTTACAAGAATTGGATGGGGGCCTGGCAACAAGCTGAGCTCCAATCCCTTTTTGAAGTACAACTCCAACCCTGTGAAAAAGAAAATCTCCAACTACAACATTCGCATCATGGCTAGCCATGTAGTTGCGTAATCTCTTCAGAAACTCCAGAGTGTCACTGCCCAGCTCCCCTAAGGTGGTAAAAGCCAAAACACCAAGACCAAAGCCCTGAGCAGTACATGTATCAATAGAATTACTTTAATTAAATTTTTAATTTCGGCAAAACTTATTTGTAGCCCTTGGCACAAATTCGTACACTCAATTTTCCTAAAAAAATTAAATCATAATTGATGGTGCCTTGTGCACTGTAAACCAATTCGTACATTCTTTAAAGTGAAAATTTCTGTGTAGCCCTCTTTCAAAAACCCATCATTAAGACGGTGTATATGTAAAACCCATAATATAAGATTTGGGTAGAAATTGGTAAGTTTTTGATTGACTTTGTAACATATGATATTCTTCGTGGCTAAAATACCCTTTAATTCAAAAAACTTTCCTAATATTAGGGTTATATTAGTTGTCCACTTAATTTTTATTAATTAAAATACATTTTCTACCTTAATTTAAGTTAGAGATTTATGTTATAAATTTCTCTCTCTTATTAAGTTCTCCAAAGTTCTCTAATTAGGGTGACATTTTTTTCTTTTGATAATTATAGATTTCACCGACTGTGCTGGTGAAATTGCAATTATCATTCTTGGAACATGTGATAAATGAAGAGTTCATTGTTTGTAGGTAGGTATAGCTTGGAAAAATTACTAATATCACCTCTAAACAAATTGAAATTTTGGAATTCACCAACTACAAACGTGGTAATTATTGGTAAAAACTGTAGTTTTCGTAATATCTTATGGTGATAATTGAAATTTTAGGTAAAAATTATAATAATCCTAAAAATTTTCGGAGATAATTGATTGTTTTTTTTTTTTGTGAAAATTTTTCCTAAATATTTTATTGTGATAATTAGAATATTGCTTGAGAAGTTATTTTTATGGTGATATTGTAATTTATTTATTCATTGTAGGAAGTTATTGTTGGGAGGTCAAAGGAAATATTCTAGGGAGTGTTTTTAGGGATTAGAATTTATCATAACTTTCATTCTAAGAATAGAATTAAATTCCTAAATTAGATAAAGGTTATTTATGTAATCAAATTTTATTATAAATAATTATGGGTTTTTCATGTATGGAATCTTATTGACGGGTTTTTGATATAAAAAATAAAAAAGGTGGGCTAGAGATAAGTTTCCCCTTCTTTAAATATTAAAAAAAAATGCAATTTCCGTTAGCTACTTTTGATTCCGCTGCTCCGCTGCTTTTCTGCTCTGTTTCAGTAGATGGCGTTGGGCCCTGGGTACTCTGTTGATAGCTCCAATATTCTCCGTTTGTTGTGCATATCTTTTTCCATCATTCCCCTACGCTTCCTTTGTTCATCTTGATTGATGCTCTGCCTATTGATTGAATCCTGAACGTGCATAGAGTTGCATCTTCTTGACGCTGATTGATCTCCCTTGATTTCCATTAACCCTGTTGGAGTAGGGAACTTGATACTTTGGTGAAGTGTTGATGGTATTGCTCTCATCTGGTGTATCCACTTTCTTCCTAAGAATACGGCGATTCCGTGTGGACTACGGTGACGCGAACATCTATACATATTGGCCTCGCTGCCACTTTGAGAACTACTTCTCCTACTGGAATTGTTTGTGTTCCATTGAATCCGTAAATGGGTTCTTCCTGCCTTCTTCAGTGCTGCTTCGTTGATCTTCATTTTCTCATACGCATCGTAGAACAGAATATCCGTTGCGCTCCCTGCATCTACTAGTATCATGTGTATTGCCCATCCTTCTATGATCAGTGTGATCACAAGATGATTGCAATGGTGGAGACTTCCCGCTTTCTCGCTATTCAAAAAATGCACTGGTTGCATCATCCATTCCTTAGTCGAATTATCTGTTTCCATTGTCTTTATTTCTTCTGGACCGTCGTGGGCTAGGTTGACCATCACATCTACACTGCTCCCCGCTTTGATATCGGTGCATAGTATCATTTAGACTGCTTTGTTCGGTGTTGCTGGTAGATGTGCTTGTCTTGCTTCCGCTGCTCCTTTTCCATTATTCTCTTTGTGCGCTATATACTTATTCATTACTGGATCTTTGTTGTCGATTCTCCCCTGGATCATTTGTAGAAAATGCGCGCACTGGCTAGTGTCATGCCCCATATATCCGTGAAATTCACATCTATTCTTTGAATTTCTATTGTATTCCGGTTGTGTCCCCCTTGATGTCGGATATTCTACGTCGTTCTTCTTTTTTAATTCTCTGATAATGGTTACAACTAGTGTGTTTAGCTCTGTGTAGGTGCGACCTTCGAACATCTTCTCTCTTTGACCATCATCTTCTCTATATGGCTTGTGCTTTGGTTCTCTCCTCTCCATGTGTCTTCTTAGCATCTCATGTCCTTTATTCCTTCTCAGCGTATGCGCTACGCCTGTGCTGATGTTGATCTTCGGAATTTCTTCATTCACCTTTAGCCACATCTCCTTTAACATAACGAACCTCTGCTGCTTTTTTCTTAATTCCCCTAAATCTTCGATGTCCCGCTCTGTTAGTGATAAGTAAAGGTCCGTGTTGACATCCAAGACGTGTATAAATGACTGAATAACAACACTTTCATCTATTACTCATATTTCTGTGACCAAATCTGACCACTTTTTGACGTAGTTGCGCAGCGTTTCACTTTCATATGTCTTAGCTGAAATAAGACCCCTACCGGTGTTTGAAAGCTCTGGTTGTGCATAAATCTTGTGAGAAACTTGAGGCTGATGTTGTCGAAGTTCAGTATTGATCCTTTGGTGATCTGATCGTACCAAAGGCATGCTCCTCCTACTAGTGTGTCTTGAAAGTACTTGCATAAGACCACCTGATTTCTCTCTCATTGAAGTAGTGCTTGCTTGTAAGCTCTCAGATATGCCAGCGGATCTGAACCTCCATCAAATAACTTGAACGGTGGCATGAAAAACTTCCTGGGTACTCTCCCTTCCAGTAACTCTTCACTCAGCGGTGATGCCTTGGCTTCATCTATGTACGTCTTAATCTTTTGTCTTGTTGTGCTAATAGCTTCTATTAGCTCCTTTGTTATCTTAGGTACATCCGTTATTCTTAATACCTCCTCGTATCCTGGCTGCTCCCTATTTCCTTCATAATACTCCTTCATGTTCTGCGATTCTGCCTCTGAAGATTCTTCTTGTGATTCCTCTGATTCTCATTCTCCATATCTCGTATCTGTGATGCTTGAACTTCCAATCTTATGAGCACCAGATTTTCTTCTACCGTACGTTCTTGGTCTCCACTCCTAATTTATTAGTGTGTTGATTGCATACGTGATATCTCTCTTTGACTCTGTTTTTGATTTTTGGCTTCAACAGAGCTTTTCTTGGTGGTTTTGTCTTCTTTGTTGCTAGCTTTGTATTTGGCTGCACTTCTAGTCTTTATGCTTCTGGTTGTCTTGCTATACTTCTTGTTTCTACGTAAGGTGAGTCTATCTACGCCGGTACCGTCTGTCTTGTGACTCTTGTTGTTGGCTCTGGTCTTGATGTTCCACTCCGCGTTGGACGTCTATTACCTTCAGATCCTTCTTCTTCATTATTTGTTGCTACCGCTGCTGGCGTTTTTCCTTCTTTTTGTTGGCGATGCAACGACTCCCATGTTGATAGTGTTTCATGTTGATTCTTCTGGGATTTGCATGCTTGTTCCTCCCATCATCATCTTCTTTGGTTTCTTCGGTAGATCTGACTTTTGTACTCCTTGCTACTGGTTGACCTTAAAACTGTTTTGAGTGAACTAAGGCTTGAATATGGTTTTGCCGGATCGAGGTTGTTTTCCTGATGATTTGGTGAGCTACTGGGTTTCCAAAAGAGATTGACAAGCCATAATAGTTTGTACTCTATGGAACAACTCTCACATTTTCTCCCTAGACTTCTAAAACGGTTTCTCTCAAAAGTTGATGAGCTACTGGATTTCCAAAAGAGCTTAACAAACTTAAGATAACTTGTACTCCATGGAACAACTCTCACCCTCGGCTTCATTGTGAACACAAGATAACTCTCTTGATATTTTTGGTGAGCTACTGGATTTCCATAGAGCTTAGCAGATTACTTTGTACTCTATGAAACAACTCTCACCCTCACTTTCTACGACTACTAACATGACTTTTGGTCTAGTGGAATTTGTCGTCCCCTTAGTCGGCGCCAAAGTGTAGTTGCTGGAAATACCATACAACACACCCAAGTAACTAAAACACAAGTAATGGAAGACAATGTAGATAATACTCTCTCTTTTATTGATATGAATGGTTCTGGATCCCCCCCTCTAAGGGTAGAACGTCTCATATTTATAGGGATCATTGAGGACAACCCCCACAATGATCTGATAGTACTCAGCTACACAATATACATACACACTATGTCGGTTACATATCCCTCCTTCCGCTATGCAGATAGGTAGGGGTACGCTCTTTGGTTAACTATATAATTACGGGGTGCGGAGGCTAATCCCTCCGCCTATTATTATATGGGTACGGGCAGCGGAGGACATTCCCTCCGCTGCACCTTTTATGCCTTAAGGTGTTGCGCTGGCTTTTAGGGTACATATGAAATATGGTACCCACATTTATGACACAATACTTCTTGAAGGCGGACATTTGAATAAAATAGCCTAGAAATATTCTGACTCAGTATATTCACTATCATAGCTCAATTCACTTACGTTATAAATGACTATAAAGGCATACTACAAACCAATTCGACTCTTATATAACATGCATAATAATCTTCTGGTAAATTGTAGTAAGAACCTATGTGTTTTTTCTCGAAATAAGATCAATTTGCTTGCTTTGTTTCTTGGACAACCCAACAATGGATTATATGTTGTTCCATTACTATGTTCAATAGCCGTTTCTTCCGTAAAGTAACCCCACAAATGTTCCAAGATACAAAACTTATATGACGGGATTGACCTTTTAACTTGTTGAAATCCGGAGTTTATTTCCAACATTCACTGGAGAACAAAAACATTAATCAATTTAACAGTCGATGAACTACACAGTGAATGAACTAGATAAACATCTTGAGAAAGTTTGGCTAAAGTGCAGGGATATTCTTATAAAGGAAGAGCCAAATGATAGTTACATGATAAAGTCTAACTCCTAAAAGGAAATTAGAAATAAGTGTTTTATTTCCACCATTAATTAATAGCTGAAAACATCTGAAGGTCTTACTAAAATTCACATTATTATTACGGATTTGTATTACTCTACGTGAAATCATCAACCAACCCCCAACTCATAATACCAGCATACATCAATCCACTTAATTGGACACTCAAACATTATCTCCTCTACAGTCTCATAAGAAAAAGAAAAAACATCAAATGTTACACGTTACTAAACCTAAAAAACAAACATCATTAAAACCTAGTCCATTACTATACAATTAAAACCCATATCTCAAATAATGCCATATCATATCACATGAAAGTCAGAGACAAACAATCTGTTCTAATAGCTAATATAATAGCTAAATATACTCACTCTTTTCTACAGTTTCATCAAACAATATCAGTATCATGAAAATATCATGAAAACAAAGTTTATTTAAAGGGATAAAATAACAACAACAAAAAAAAAACAATTTAAATATACTTGCTTCAGTGAATATATCCTTAAGCATCTCAATCCAATGTTTATACCCTCGTCACCTTTCTTATAGTCTCTAACCTGTCAAGTATCTAACAAAGCTTTTTGTTCAGTTTCACTCAACTTCGTAGATCCATGGTGACATTGGTGGTGGTGGTTGAATTTATCTCAGTAGCTGAAGAAGAAGAACATGAAGAATCAAATCTTAGAGCATTTTTTTTTTTGAAACTTTTGTGAGGAAGAAGAGAGATAAAGAGGGAGAGAAACAAAGGAAATGAATATTGCCGCGTACGGATTTACTTTATTGAATAATATGAAATGTTTGGTGCTGATAGATGTGTCCCTAGTTAGCAATTCGCCGAATGATTATGGACAATTCACGGGTATTACGAGTAATATATTTCGCGAATGATACGCGGGTATAACGAAAAACTTATCCCAATTGTTTGTATCCAATGTACTATACACATTTATGACACACAACACTACTTTAAGACGAACACTTTTGAATAAAATAGTCTGAAATATTTTGGCTCAGTTTATTCACTATCATAGCTCAATTCTCTTACGTCATAGATGACCACAAAGCCATACTGCAACGCAACTCGACTATTATATAAACATGTATAATAATCTTCTGGTAAATTATAGGACGAACCTGTGAGTCTGTCCTCAAAATAAGATCCATCTGCTTGCTTTGTATTTTGGATAACCCAACAATGGACTTTGTGTTGTTCCACTACTATGTTCAGTAGCCGTTTCTTTCGCAAACTAGCCCCATAAATGTTCCATCTAACAAAATTTAAATGGCGGGCTTGACCTCTTGTAACTTGTCGAAAAATCGGAAGTTTGTTTCTAACATTCACTGGAGAACGAAATATTAATATTAATGAACTAGATAAACAACTTCAAAAACTTTGGCTAAAGTGCAAGGATACTCATATAAAAAAAGAGAGTCAAATTATAGTTACATAATAAAGTTTAACACCCAAGAGGATCTCGGAATAAGTGCTTTATTTCCACCATTTATAGCTGAAAACATCTTATGGTCTTACTAAAATTCACATTACTAACGCGAAATCATCAATCAACCTCCAATTCATTAAAGGTGAACAATAGTAAAACGATGCAGACAAATGTAAACATACCTGATTCGAGAGATTAAAGGCGCAATTCTCTCGCAAATTCCACAGCTGCACACTCCAAAAAGATATTACCATTAAGCACAAGTTCATTAAGAAATCTCCCCCATTATATGTCACTCCCAAAAGAATAACACATTAGCGACCTTCCCAAGTAAGATTTTTCAAAAGAAACTCGGGTTGTTTCAGCAATTTAACAAGTAAATCGCATTATATTTTTCTTCCCGCCAGTTACGAACATAAGAATTCAAAGCTTAACCGTTCATATTATCTTAGTCAATCCAGGCATAGAGTTACAAAAAGTTGTCACTCTCAGAGAAAACATATGATTTCCCTTCTTAGCCAGTTACAGAATTAAGAATTAATGTTTTATGACTTTTATCCTTGTCAGTTACGATCTTCGGAGTTCAAAATTGTAACTTAAGAGAAACCTCATTATCAATATCGTCTTCTCTTAGCCATAAGAATCAGAAGCATGGATTTTGACAATTCTACATATATTACTTTACCAAAGGATGTGATGGCTAAAAAATCAAATTCATGGTGCGCAATACATTCACAAGAATAATCAATAAAGATCAAGTATTTCAATCATTAATCAAAATTTAAATAAATAAATTTCATTAATTTATGAAAAAAAACATGGAAGTAGTAAAAGCTTGCAATGAATCTAAAAGATAACTACTTCTAGCATAGTGATTACCCGAAACCCTAAGGAAAAGACAAACTATTTCTAATAAAAGGAGTAACTATGCTAATATATTATTGATGTAATTATCAATGTCCATCGTTCCTTCAACATTAGTTGTTCTCATAGAAACGTACGGTTCATGAATCTTCTGGTAGAGGCTTATAAGAAGATCTTCATGTTGTTTCACCATAGCTTCTTAAACTTGTCACGACTTCAAAAATACTTCACCAAGAGTTTGAAACTCTCTTTTTGTTTCCTTGCATTCTTTAACAATAGAAGCAATTAAATGATTCTTGGGAGTATTGGATATAGGTTCCTTCATATTCTTCCACTTATTTTTCAAGAGATTCTTTTCTTTGGAAACCTTCCTAGTTTCCTTCGAATTTTTAGGATTCTCATCGACTATCATGGCAACAGATTTTGCATCATTGGTGACAGAGAGTTGTTGATGGATCCATGATTGTGTTAAGAGTGTGAGAACCTTCACCCAAGACCTCTTTATAAAAGAATTTTGGATTTAGGGTTTCTCAACAATCGATCACTTATAAGAGAAGATAATACCTTAAAAAAGGAAGTCAGTTCCGAAACAGGTCTGTGGAATAATCCATGAACTCTTCTTTTCAAGAACGTGGACCGCATCATTGTTCTCGTGTAAACATTTATTAAGGATTTGATGCGTCCCAATATATATGATCTTATTTATTAATCACCATTTAATAGATCTTAAGTTTAATATCAACAATATGTTTAGATAGATATATATATCTAATTGCATATTCTTCTTTGGCTAAACCTTCTGGGAATTCCCATGGATCCTGGTCTCGCCTCTTTCCTTAGGAGCCTGAAGCAGGGAGAATCTCAAAAGTAACACAAGAAGTGTTGATACCCACATCGAGTCATTACATTTTGGACTCATACTTATGTTGTGGTAACACACATTATAGGTGATGAAAGACAATTATGACAACTGCTTAGGGGTTTTGTGGTCATAAACCATCAGGTAATTGATCATATAACCGGTTGAGCATGGATTCATCTATTTGGAGCAATGCTCAACAAATTAAGAGATAAATATTATTGTCAATTCCGTTAGATAATCGTTAACAAATTCACAAGATACAAGGGCCTCCATAAATCAATAAAAAAATACATTAATGACAAGAGGCATCCAGGGTGTCCTATATTGTGCCTGATTTCGTTCTCGAAACACATAGAATGAGATTGAACAATCAACACATTAGCTTTTGTTGATATGAATAATGTTTTGCTTATGCTCTTGAAAAGAGTTTTTCTCTTGTGATTTAACATTCTTAGTTATGGTTCTCTTTCTTGTAACTTGATGAGAATCATCTCCTTGTAAGGATCTCTTGTTAGCAGAGGGATCTGAAAACTTACCTTTCATCTTCTTATTCTGATATGATTCACGAATCATTTGAAGTGAGTTCATCAGCCTGGTTGCTCTTCTTTATTATTTATTGACATATCTGACTTTCCTTTTTAAGCGATAACAATGAGAGTACATATGTCCTTTCATACTGCAGAAAGTGCAGGTTATGAGCTATTATGTTATCTTTGGTAAAGAAACAACATGTCTCATAATGTCAATAGAAGTATCCATGTTCAAGACAACTTGATTGCCAGGGATAGAATCAATAGGCATAGCACTGAGTGCACAATTATCAATTTTTTCTTCCGGTTTATAACAATCTGAAGAGTCTTCAAGAGTTGCACCAAGAGCTTTTCCTATGGTGTTCTTCTTTGATTTGCACAATCTGATGCAAGATGACCAAAACCCCTGCATTAAAAACATTGAGGCATATTATCATCAATCGTTTCTGACAGTTCCTTCTTAGGTGGAACACTATAATGAGGCCTTTTAACAAATGTGGGAGAATCTTTAATAAAATGTTTGTTTTGTTTATTCAAAAGGTCTCTAAACTGACGAGTGATGAGTAAACAGTTGTCTCAAGATCATCGTAAGTGTTTCCTCCCATGTTATCAGGTTTTAACAACACACGATCTTTGGAATCACAAGGATTCTCAAAGGTTTTAAAAGCAATGCTTTTAGATTTGAAGTCGTTATCGAAGATTTTTAACTTAGCCAGAAGATCACCTCTTTTATATCGAAACCATGGGTTTCTTGGATATATTTGAATCGTATCTAGAAGAAAGAGACCTAAGAATTTTTCTCGCAATTTTTCATTCTTCGATAGTTTTTCCCAGCGAATGCGAGACATTCATTATACCCGAAAGGTTGTGATTGGATTCCTCAAATGTATCATCGTCATACATGCGATGGTTTTCCCATTCCGACGAGAGAATTTGAAGTCAAGCTTCTTTCTCTGCAGTGTTTCCTTCAAATACAGTTTTCAAAACATCACATGACTTCTTCGAGGTATCACATGTAGAAACATGATGTTGAAATTCTGGGGTTATGGCATGGATGATTGGATTAAGTGCAATAGAATCTATATTTGCCACTTTTCTTTCTTTATCTGTATACTCTTTAAGAACGTAGTAAACCCGAGCAATATCACCATCCTTGACAGTGGGTACCGTAGACCCGTCAATAACATAGATCCAACAGTGAAAATCACGTGATTGAAGAAAAAAGCACATAACAGATTTCCACCATAAATAATTTGTGCCATCGAAAACTGGTGATACATGAATGTTCATAGAATGATTGTTCAGAGTTCACGAACTTGTCAAACACTGACAGTTACGTCTTTAAAGTGTTTGCCCGCTTTGATACCAACTGAAAAGGAGGGTATACCAAGTACACCACCAACTTTTGACTTTGTGAACCTAGTTGATTAGATATTTGAACGATCTCACAAATCAATATTCAAACAATAACCTTAGTCAAGTTCTTTATTAAGAACCGAATCCTTAGCAAAAACAAGTTCTCGTAGATCTCAAAGAAATGGATTCACTCGGAGGTTTAATCAACAAGCTTGCAATACTTTAATTATATCGATCAGATATAATATATGCGGAAGGTAAAAGTAAATAATGATACCAGAAGTTTTGTTAATGAGGAAACCGAAACCAGCAGAAAAACTCCGGGACCTAGTCAAGATTGAACTACACAATATTAAGCGAATACAGACACTAGCCAACTATCAGATTTCAGACTGGAATATATTGAGACTGAATTAACCCTCAAAGCAATTCAGCTATTGTTATATATGCTCATACGTCTCTTGTGTCCTGCATAAACCTTCGCACTTGTTTCCCCTAGCTGATGTCCTTTACAGGCCTAGGAGTTTCTCCATAGTCCTTTGTGAAGACTAGCGCTACACTACCTCTAACAGGACACCTAGTTGTACTCTATTGGTCTTTCAACAAAGAATACGAAAGGTGATCTCCTTTAGACTTAAAGTCAAGGTTAATAGAAATCGATATACTAATTAGGACTCATTGATCTAGCCTAACTAGTTTTACCTCGTAACGCATGTCGAACTTGATACAAGACATAATTCGTGAATTGCGTCATGGAACTTCTAGGACTTATAACACTGAGCATTTATTGATTGATTGATAACAATTCAATCGACCCAAAATACATGATCCGGATTATTCAATCCGACCTATGCTTCATGATCCTCAAGTGAAGTCTTTCGATAGTCATAGCCTAAAGAAAAAGGCTTCGAGATGACGACCAACCTTTATGCAAGGATACACAATAATGTGTAGAGGATTGAGTTGTATCTTGCAGAAGGTCATCTATTTATATTGATCATCAAGGGAGGCTTTCCTTGAAAGTTAAGCAACCTTGAGTAGGGCTCAAGTAAGTTTTCGAACATAAAAAGTTCATAAACTTATTTGGAGGTCCAATTCAATATTCTCTTAATCTATTGGCTAAATAGCCTAAGGTGGTGAGAAGACTCGCCTTGACCTAAGTAAAGGATATGGCAATGGCTTAGCAAGTAAACCATACAAATAGGTTCACGAAAAATACGTGAACGTGAAAGACATAAAAAGTGAACAAGAGTTTCGAGAGTCATGATATGAATGTGTTCATGAACGTGTTCATAATGAGCAAAAACCTCAAAAGAAGTTTTTATCTCGGTTGTATATGAACGCGTTATTGTCATGGAAGTTTGGAGTTCATGAATTTTTTGTACTCGCATATGATGCGTTCACGTCTGTGACGCCAGAGTTCGGGAATTTTCCGACAGCAATATGAACGTGTAGGCTGTCGAGTACTTATTCCAAATAAAATTCTATACCCACGTAGTTCTTATATCATTGGTCACTATGGAAAAAACCTATGTGCCAAGAGAACTTCATCTTTTGATCCTTCAAGATAAATATGTACAACATCATCGACTATTAATTGATTGTATCAGTAGATACGAACTCAAAGAGAACCTTTTTAACCTTTTGATGAGAGGACGATAATATCAAGTCTTCGTCTCAATACATAATGTATCCTAGTCCGAAATTATATTATAGACTAAATCAAGGATCGTATTTTGACAACTGACTTGACATACCAACGCTACTGGGTTCAACCGAGCAATGCTCTAACATATATATACGGGTTATTCTTCTCCTTGCATCCCAAACAATCTCCGTATTGCATTCTTTCTATCCCGTTTCTCATTAGTTGTCATCAGAGCCAACAATTTAAGATTTTCATCAAAAACTCGACCTTCGTACACGCTTCCGCAAACCTAATCTTTATCAAGAGTGTACAGAAAGTCATGCACAACAATGTCATGACTCCAAGTTCGAGAGAGTTTGTCTTTCATAGGATAGGGTTTGCAACTTAATACTCGCTTGCCAGCTAAGACTATGTAATTATTATTTTCTCAAATCTTTCTTAAAACGTTTTAGACATGAAGAAAGATTTGGCTAAACCTTGGTATATTTCAATATCTCCAAGGAAGAATCTCATACACAACATCAAGGGAAAGATAGAAGTACGACGAATAAATATGATGCTTCATCAACTAGTACGGTTATTGTATTCGCTGCATCAACTGCAATCGTGAATAAAAACCCTAACGGTGAAGTGCACATGCAATCTACTTTTGAAAAGAACAAAGAAGATCCTTCTCCTAAAAAAGAAAATCAGTTCGAAGAGGTTAAAAATGTTTCACATGATTTATTAGGGTTTAATGTAAAAGAGGAAGAAACCACCTTACACTCGGTTCAACTGTCAGGATCCCATGGTAAACAATTAATCTTACAAAAGTGCATGAATGATAAAATAACCAACTTCGGTATTCACAACTGATGGGAAACACGTTACTCTTGTAGTTTTGGAACTCATTGGGAAATCTCCTAGTATTAATTCTAATATTTATCTCATAGTTGCCATTAAGACAATTGTTGCATGAAAGTGGGCAAGAAGTAAAGGCAATAGAAGTGCTCGTCACCATTACTATATGAAAAGACGAGGGTACCAAGTACACCACCAATATTTTATTTTAGTCCACCTATAATTCAAACCTTGACCGGTTCCTGTAAACAAGAACTCAAGAACAAGATCTCTTTCAGATCTGATTGATTCACACAAGGGAGTCAATACAAGAATCCGAAAGACTATGTCAACCAACCAAGTACGATACTTTAATTATATAAGATGACTCAAATATAATGCGCAAGTAAAGTAAAGTACACACAAGATTTTGTTAACGAGGAAACTACAGACTCGTAGAAAAACCCTGGGACCTAGTCCAGTTTTGAGTACTCTTAAGAATTAAGCCACCAACACACCTACTCTCAGACTTCGGACTAGCTGGTGCAGACAATATGACCAACAAAGATTTCCCCTCAGTATTCCTACGCCTCCAACTACAGCAAGGTGGTCACGTACATGTACTCCCCTACGTAAACAGGCGCCCGTTACTGTCTTACGCAAGAGTTGCCTCACAGCCCGTCGCGAGGATTATCGCTACCCGGCCTCTAATCGGACGATTACAACCTTATGGACAACAACCAAATAGCGGCAGGTCAAATCGCTAGATGATATCCTTGGTAACTAACAGATATTTCATCGAAGTCTTTTCACACCAAGAGCGAGGTTATTAAGTTTACTTAGGTAATAAACACCTTGAGATATCGATCAAGGTTTCAAAACCTAAACTCCCGAAAGAGCAACCTTGTCGTCCCAGTTGGAATCAAGCACATAGCTGTAGCAAGTACGATATGATATGACCGTGAAGAACGATGTACCTGCAAAGAACAAATCCAATAACAGCGATCTTGATTCCACTCAATATCTATAGTTTAGGCACACAAACCGAAAGCGGCTTGCTGAGAAATCCAGGTTAATAGAGAAAGAGTATGTTCTAATCACAACGATCTCGAGTGGCCTTATATCAAAAGAGAAGGACCTTAGAATAAACAAGATCGTTAGGTTTGATAGACGTGATAGAACAGAACACAAGTACAATACAAAGAAGACTAGTAAACATAAACTTGTTTCCCGTAAGAGGTACTTCTAGGCTTCTCGATCCCAAGATAAGACCTTCACGTAATTCTAGACCGAGAGCAAAAGCTCAAAGGTAACTGAAAAGAAAAGCGACAATACAAGCTTACAATTCCGAAGAAGAGCTTGGCCAAGGGGATAAAGCTTTCAGGAGAGATACCACTCTTATTTATATTCACTAAGGCTTTAGCTTTGAAATGAGGAAAAGTTAATTTCGGAAATTCCACAAAGCACATTTACATAATAGTTCCGAAATTCCCCATTTAGTCTCATAGCTTTTAATGAGAACTAATACTCTAGCATTTTACATTTAAGAAAAATATATTCCATAAATAAAATATATTTTCGAAACATGTTTAGCCAAGAGCAATCAAAGCAAAAAATATCTTAAGGTATATTTGGATATTTCTTTTTAATTCGAAATATAACGCTTACCAAATATGGTCCCTGGGAAAGATCTCAATTCTAAAACGTGTCTTTTGTTTCGAAAATCTCCTTAGATATTATTACTTCCAAATGTCGTCACCAACTTTAATAATGTCGACATTACTTCCTTGGTATTGCTGGGCTAACCAGACGAACCTAGGTAGAAGTGGGATCTGGTTCAACGCTCTGCATAAACGTATCATAACAAACGTGGACAAAGCCTTGTGTGTTAAGCTTAAGTGAACACATTGGTTCAGATATTCCGAATCACGCAAATAGATATACCATTGGAAGTACGGTGCGAGATTCCACGAGTAACTAGCAAAATGTTAAATTTCCAGAATTCTTGATTCCAATATGGATGTCACGTTAATGATATCCAAGAATTCAAATCAAAACATCAAATGAATAATCAAATGAATATTTGATCAAGTAGTAAATCATACGAAGATTTAATCACGTACAATATTGATCCGAAATCATGTGTCCACTAACTAGAGCGACTAACCATATTTCAGATGATGACTCAATCCCACTTAGTTGTACATTGAAGATGAACGAATTCAAACTTCAAACCGAGAATATCAAACTCATTAATTCGTTGAAGCATAAATCAAAAAGATAGAGTTTGAACTTCGAAGTTACGCATTCTGAGTCAACCATATTATGGTTTCGAAACGTACATCTGTTTT
>JAJJMA010221344.1:44101-55181 GCA_023529015.1 Papaver nudicaule | reverse complement strand
ATGACTTATCCTACAAGAAGTGTTACGAGGAGTTGTAAAAGTGAAGCTGTGAAAGTTGAGCTCTGTGAAAGGATTACACGTAAAAGAAAGATGACTCCTGCAGAAACTTTAGATTATCTCCATAAGTTTCCTGATCCAGAGACTCATGCTATTAACTCGAGAGAAACAATTGATGGATACTCACGCTTGAGAAAGTACTTTCTGTATAAAATCGATTACGAAAGGAAGAAAGCTATTTTCCATGAAGACAAAGCCCAAAGCTTCAGGAATAGCTGTGCTCATTATACATCATTGTTACGTACTTTAACTGGTCTTTCTGAAAAAGAGGCTAGGGATGCACACATCATAGATGATTTCTGTGATGAGGTCATATCTCAAGATTGTGAAGACAAAAGTTGAGGTCATACAACTTTATTATCGTATCTTCATATGAAAGTAGTTTGCCTTTTCATGCTTTTAGAGTTTTTCAAGCATGTACTACTTTATTTCATTAATAAAAGTTCTTTTTAGATGATTATTAATGATGTTTGCAATACTTGATTTGTCTACCTCAATCTTATTGCAACACATAGCTTTTTCCATTGCCTCGGTAGTGATGCAAAGTTATGTTTATTTACAAAAGTTAAGCTTTTTCTCATGATCAAGAAACTTTTGATCATATGATTTTTAGGGTTTTCACAAACTCGGAATCATATACTCTTTTCCAAGAAATTGGCTAAGGAAAAGAGATTATAAACAAAGCTAAACTGGATAACATTAAAATTGTTTTTGTCCATGTTTGACTTTGTAAGTTGTTCTTTATTGAATAACATCACATGGGGGAGAGTTCTTAACTTGAACTTGTGCTTAATAACAAATCTTTTTGGGGAGCGTGGTTGTGGAATATTATGAGAAAAGTGTGTCTATATTTCTCCATAAGATGAGAACTCAGAAATCTTCGTTCGGATTTCCTAGTTATACCATCTTAAACTTGGTATGTGAGTACTTAGCTTAACCTATCCTCATAGGTTTATGAAACCCTAGTCTCAAACTACTTTGTCATATTTTTGTGACAAATAGGGGGAGAATACATATGGTTCTTGTTCTTGTGGTGCATAACCATAGGGGGGAACGTCATGTGCTTACTTGTTGTGCTTTTTCAAAGTATCAAGTAAGGGGGAGTAATTAAAGCTGAGAAGAAGCTTCATATCAGGAATGAGTAGAATCACTTTAAAAGTTTTGATACACAGACTTTAAAGTTTGCTCAGATTCTTACTCGTAAGCACAAACAACATGTGGGATTAGCATATTAACCCATGTAAGCTTGAGCGTACCTTTGTGGTTGTTTGAGATGGATATGTTGTAGTTGCTGACTACAGATTCATCAACAAGAGTTTAATGAACACATCAAGACTCAAGGGAGAAGTTGAAGAATTCAAGAAATCAAGATACATTTGGTTAGTACTTAATTGTATATCTTTTGAACCCATATGTAAATTGGTTTTGTCACTAAAATTGACAAAGGGGGGGGGGGGGGGGAGGATTGTTAGGGCATTGTCCGGTCAAACCCACTAGCGTTGGTATGTCAAGTTAGTTGTCATTTTTAGGTGTCAAAACACAATTCTTGATTTAGCCTACTAGAGTTTAGATATCGGAATTGGGATATAGACTAAGTAGTAAAGACCTTGAAGACGAAGACTGTGAAGACAAAGAAGACATCAATTATTCTGCATCGACAAAAGGTTAGTAGGAGTTATGACTTTTATGGAAATTCTTATATTCTACTTTCTCTATCTTTCGAAACAGTCGGCTACTTTAGTAGTGATATAATAGCGATTGAGATCGTGTTCTTGTCTACATGACCATGTGTTATGTTAGTGTTTGTTCCCGCAAATACTAAGGTTACAAGAATGCATGAGATAGATTCGATACCATTTGTCCATTGCAATGGTTTGCTTGCAAATCACTTGTTGGATATGGGTGAATCTAAAGGAGTACTCTTGAGCAAGAGTCCAGTGGATTACAGCTGAGGGCGTAATAACACGTCTAAGTACTGGTTAAGCCCAAAACTTCCAGCGGGTCCTGTTAAACACTAATCTGAATGGTGGACGGTTCCCGAACCATACGTGGAACAGAAACTCGGATTTTCTCCTGAGTTCCAAAGTGTCATTTTGTACGCGTACCTACGCGAACCTCAAAATTGATACTTTTGGCTGTGATTCAGATGGACGGTTCGTAAACCGTCCCAAGTGAATATTCTTCTAGATTTTCACTCGGGTTAAACTCTTAACTCCTTTATCTCTTAGTTGGACTTGGATTATCACGAAAATATCTTATGTGGTCCATCTAACGGTTCTCAATGTGTCAATAAGATAAAGATTATCTCTAGTCTGTTGGATCTCTATCTTGAAGTGCTTTTGAGATAACAAAACACTTGGCAGATAAATGATTAATGATTTCCAATTGAGATAAATCTTTCTTACTTGGTTTGCAAGTTAGGGTTTCCTAAACTTGTGGGACAAGTAATTAGTTGCTTTATTCCAAAGCAACTTATATTATTAAGTGTTATAAATAGAGGTGTCTATGGACGAATACCGCAAGCATCAAACATACGTGAAGGTCCTTTGGGAAGTGATTGTAAAACTCTTTTCACTTAGGTGAATGCTTGTTGTGGTATAGTCATCCTCTATAAGGTGGCAGTTCCTCACGGGATTTACCTACAAATATAAAGACTTCTCTTTAGAGTTGGGAAGCACAGGTAGGAGATTGAGACCTCAGTGGTTGAAATCGGATTAACCTGTAACCTTGGTAACCTGATTACGTTCTTGTCTATTCTACGGTCCTTCTCTTCTGATATAAGGCCATTCAAGAACTGATACGTTACATACAAGGTTGAAAGGAAGTAACGCACGGCTGCACTCGGTGTTGTAAGACCTAGTTAGCTCCAGTTGTATAAGTTTCTTAATTGATTCTTCGTGTACAACTGAGGTAGAGACAAGTTGGGCATAGTTTACTCGGTTTACTTGTCAGCCCCCGCTTGTAAGTAGATTTTCGTATGACCTGGAGCAATCCGAAGGATGTCACTTTGTGTATGTCAAACTGATAAAGGACAGTTCAAACATACAGTCGATAATTGAGGGTGCAAAGCCGGAATTGTTGACACAAGCCTTTAACAGCGGTTAAAGCAACTCCTAGGCCTGTAAAGGACGTCAGCTAGGGGGATCAAGTGCGTGACGATCTGTGGGGGATCTAGAGACGTAAGGAGTGCGACAGTAGCCAGTTCGCTTGGAGGGTTGAAATTGGTCTTTGCTACATCCCAGACCGAAGTCTTATAGTAGGCTAGTGTTTGTAGTTAGTTTGTATTGTGCGGTGTTCAGTCTGGACGAGGTCCCGAGGTTTTTCTATAAGTTGTAGTTTCCTCGTTAAAAAAATCTCTGGTGTCTTGTGTGCTTTACTTTCCGCATTATATTCTCTGATTATATAATTAAAGAAAACACAAGAAGTACGTTATTAATAAACCTGATCGTTGTCCTGTATCCATCCCTTGGATTTACCAAGACCCTGTCTTGCGTTGGACTGATCCTTGTGATCCAAACTCAGGTTAACGGATCTGGATATTGATTTTTGAGATCGTCCAGATCTGAACTTAAGTCTCACGAGCCCAAACGAAAAGTTGGTTGTATTTCGGTACCCCTGCTTTTTCAAAAGTGTCATTTTGTACGTGTACCCTACGTGAACCTCAAGATCGATACTTTTGGCTGTGATTCAGATGACGGTTTGCGAACCGTCCCAAGTGAATATTCTCTGGGATTTTCACTCGGGTTAAACTCTGAACTCCTTTATCTCTTAGTTGTACTTGGTTATCACGAAAATATCTTATGTGGTCCATCTAACGGTTCTCAATGTGTCAATAAGATAAATATTATCTCTGGTCTGTTGGATATCAATCTTGAAGTGTTTATGAGCTAATAAAACACTTGGCAGATAAATGATTTCCAATTGAGATAAATCTTTGTTTACTTTGTTTGCAAGTTAGGGTTTCCAAAACTTGTGAAACAAGTAACTACTTGTTTTATTCCAAAGCAACCTATCTTATTGAGTGCTATAAATAGAGGTGTCTAAGGACGAAAACCACAAGCATCAAGCATACGTGAAGATTCCTTTTGGAAGAGATCGTAAAACTCTTTTCACTTCAGTGAATGCTTGTTGTGGTATAGTCATCCTCTATTAGGTAGCAGTTCCTCTTGGAATTTACCTACGACGATAAAGACTTCTCTTGAGAGTTGGGAAGCACAAGTAGGAGATTGAGACCTTAGTGGTTGAAATCGGAGTAACCTGTAACCTTGGTAACCTGATCACGTTCTTGTCTATTCTACGGTCCTTCTCTTCTGATATAAGGCCATTCAAGAACTGATACGTTACATACATGGTTTTGAAAGAAGCAACGCACGGCTGCACTCGGTGTTGTAAGTCCTAGTTATCTCCATTTGTATAAGTTTCTTAAGTGATTCTTCGTGTACAACTGAGTTAGAGACAAGTTGGGCATAATTTACTCGGTTTACTTGTCAGCCTCCTCTTGTAAGTAGATTTCCGTATGACCTGGAGAAATCCGAAGGAAGTCACTTTGTGTATGTCAAACTAATAGAGGACAGTTCAAACATACAGTTGATAATTTAGGTTGCAAAGCCGGAATTGTTGACACAAGCCTTTAACAGTGGTTAAAGCAACTCCTAGGCCTGTAAAGGACGTCAGCTAGGGGAATCAAGTGTGTGACGATCTGTGGGGGATCTAGAGACGTTAGGAGTGCGACAGTAGCCAGTTCGCTTGGAGGGTGGAATTGGTCTCTGCTACATCCCAGACCGAAGTCTTATAGTAGGCTAGTGTTTGTAGACAGTTTGTACTGTGCGGTGTTTAATCTGGACGAGGTCCCGAGGTTTTTCTACAGGTTGTAGTTTCCTCGTTAAAAAAATCTATGGTGTCTTGTGTGCTTTACTTTCCGCATTATATTCTCTGATTATATAATTAAAGCAAACACAAGAAGTACATTATTATAAACCTGATCGTTGTCCTCAATCCATCCCTTGGATTTACCAAGACCCTGTCTTGCGTTGAACTGATCCTTGTGATCCAAACTCAGGTTAACAGGTCTGGATATTTATTTTTGAGATCGTCAAGATCTGACCATAAGTCTCACGAGCCCAAACGAAAAGTTGGTTGTATTTCGGTACCCCTGCTTTTTCAATTTCAATAAATGAAAAATGTATTTGGATAAATGTTTGGCCAAGAGCAATCAAAGAAAATAATACTAATAAGGTATATTTGGATATTTCATTTAATTCGAAATATGGAGCTTACCAAATATGCTCACTAGGAAAGAGCTCAATTCGAAAACGTGTCTTATTGTTTCGAAAATCTCCTTAAGGTATTATTAACTTCCAAATGTCGTCATCAGTTTTGATAATGTCGACATCACTTCCTAGGCTTTGCTGGACGGGCCAAATGATCCTAGGTGGAAGTGGGATCTTGTCCAACGTGGCTCAACGTTCCGCATAAACGTATCATCACAGACGTGGACAAGCCTTGTGTGTTAAGCTTAAGTGAACACGTAGGTTCAATGGACATTACGATCATACAAAAAAATATACCATTAAAAGTACGGTGTATGATTCTTCGAATAATAGCAAAATGTTGAATCTCGTGAATTCTCGATTCCAATATAGGTGATCATGTTAATGATATCCAAGAATTCAAATCAAAACATCAAATAGGAAATCAAATGAATATTTGATCAAGTGGTATATCCATACGAGATCTAATCACATACAGTAATTATCAGAAATCATGTGTCTACTAACTAGAGCGATGAACCATATTTCTGACATGACTCAAACCAACTTAGTTGTACACTGAAGATGAACAAATTCAAACTTCAAACTGAGAATACCAAACTCATTAATTCGTTGAAGTACAAATCAAAATGGCAAAGTTTGAACTTCAAAAATACACTTTCTGAGATAACCAATATTAGGTTTCGAATTTACATTCTGTTTGGCATAAACCTAATTAAGGTTTCGGATCCTAAAGTTCATATATGACTTAAACCGAATTAAGGTTCCCAAATCAAAATTATGATTTCGAACTTTAGATTTTATTATAACAAAACCTTGGTTAAGTTTTCGAAACAAGAAAAAATATTAATCTCGTCACAAATGTTTGGTGTCGAACTTGACAGCCCATGTGGTCAAAAGTCGTTTCAGCATCACACCTTTTTGTCCTTGACGCACAGGTTTATTTCCCGGTTCACATAAACCTTTAGGAAACCCCAGGGTCTACTATACCTTTTAGAACTCACATGGTCAAGACTCATTCGTCTCGATTCTCAAGTCACTGTTAGCCGAGAAACATTGTTTCGAACTCAAGTTCTCTCTTGATCACAACATTTAAGTTTCAGATAGCTTATGGATACAAAAACCAGATTATGGTTTCGAAATCAAAGTAAAGTTTTACCAAAACCGACATTGAGTTTCGAACTCTGAAAGTCCATAAGATGAGATAACATGAATATGGTTTCGAAATCTAAAAGTGTGATATGGCATTCTAGATGTTCATATGTATAAAATCAAATAAATGATTCAGAACTTCAGTAATCAAAGCCATGATATAGTATTCGAACTCAGAACAGTAGTATATCGAGTCTACACAATATAAGTGTGAGTCACGATCTCGATTACATTTAGCACATACAAGTACGTACCAATCAATCCGACAGAGACAAACTAGGTAAGTCGAGACACAATACTGTGATGGATTAAATCTCGTAATACTACCGAGACAACATCACAACTACTATTATCCAACTCGCAGGTTTTAGGAAAAACCTTATATCACTTAGAGACGGAGAAGAAAAGAAAGCTCTAAGCATTATGGAACGTCATAACTACAACAACAATACCGCAAGCGATAAAGTGGAGTTATATCTTAAGACACACTGATCACAAGTGATCAAGTCATAACGTAAAGCTCGAGCATTGAGTTATGTTTTGTGTAGCACAAGTGTAAAATATAATAGAATCGCGTTATTTACATTCACTAACCTCTTGAATGTGAATCCGGATGTCTTCATTTGATCTTCAGTCTTCTTCAACTTTTCAAATAGTGATTCTAAATCTTACCAAAATCTTCCACAAACTAAAGCTAACTTAATGAAGTCTTTACCTTATGTGTGTTGCAAGCGGTCGAGTTTTGATTACTAAATTGACAACTAAGCTTGACATACCAACACTTAGTGAGGTTGACCGAGCCATGCTTTTACATTGAAAACCGCTTCTTTCTTTGCTGAAATTCCCACTCTCCATAACACATCATACAAAGTATCCCCCACATGATCATGTCTATGTTTAAACCCGGTGTCAACCTTGCAATGGACTACATGTTCTCCATATACGTCTAAACACCCCATAAAACAAGCAGGGCAGCGTCCATCCAATTGATATAGGTGGATCATCAACCTGTATTTGAGAATTGTACGGTACTCCACATGTGACATCTTCTGATCTAGGCCCTCAATCGGAATAACACGGAGGAAATCTTGGGCATGCTTTGCCTGAAGGCAACCAAAAACTACTTTTTGTCAGTCGGAAAACTCGTAAGCTCTGTCCATATCTTTAACTACTTTACCAAAGAGAGCACTTGCCAAAGTACTTTGGGATACTTAGAGGGCGGTGTCTTAATTGGTAAACCCGCTAAAGTCGAAATCAGGAAGAGTTACTTGTAACGTCTTGAGAGCATTGTGGAAATTGTCATCCATGCCTTCTACGTACCCCACTGTTCCTTAGTATATGATCTTGCAGACCCCAAGATTGGACACGTGATGTTAGATAGGCATATTGGGATGCCTCACTATAAGTATATAGGCCTAGTCCACCATAACTGATAGGCAGAGTGGATAACCTCCACTGCAGCTCTCCAAAGAATGAGCCCCCACAAACCACAATGTTCTCTATAACCTCTCTCAGGCCTCTGTCAAAGATCTTTGGTGCCTCCACGATCTATTCTGGCTTCCTCCACGATCCACAATATTTAATCTAGAATCATTAATTTTATCTCTGAGAATGAGGCCTTTTGACAATTACCAAGTCAATTTTGATGTGATTATTGTTACTGTTTTCAAGGAAATATTTTGGCATGAGACCACACATTTCATTTCCAATTCCACGAGGCGGGTATGGTTCCCAGTGATGTGACACAAATTCAATGTCTTGAAGTAGATAGAAAAAACGTGTTTGATGGTTTTGATAACAATATCCCATGGGACAAACTTTTTGTATTGGCTAAAGATGTTTTGGGTGGGAAAACAAAGAAACAAAAAACGAGTTTATTTTGGTGGATTGAGACACTCCAGGGCCACGTAACCCTAAACAGGTAAAGCTTCATCCATGGATATAAAAATTGCTCTGAACAATCTGAAGAACACGTATGGTAGTGCATTATTGAAGGTCGTAGAAAAAGGTGAGGTGGTAAATAAAACTAGAGCCATGATAACAACCAAAGCGTTCTTGTTGTATACCCTTGGCACCATAATCTTCCCTGATCACTCGAGAAATAGGGTCAAAGCTTGCTCAAGATTCAAGAGTTGGAGCTACACGAATTTGTGGGGGAATTGTCATCTTTGAAAAAGCAGGGGTAGCAAAATACACCACCAACTTTTTAGGTTTGTGAGTCTATGGTAGATTTAGCGATCTCAAAAATCAATATCCCAACCGTTAAACTGAGTTGGATCGTAAAGATCAGTTCCAAAAAGACAAGTCTTTGTGAATCCCTCAGAAGGACTGGGAATTAACTGCAGGTTAATAATGCAAGACTTGTGTTGTTTTAATTATATAATCAGAGATATAATGTGGAAGTAAATCAAACAAGACACTAGAATTTTTGCTAACGAAGAAACTGCAATCCAGCAGAAAAACCATGGGACCTAGTCCAGTTTGAATACCGCAAAGTATTTAGCTGTCTACAAACACTAGCCTACTATCAGACTTCGGGCTGGGATGTAGATGTGACCGACTCAAGCCTTCCAAGTAAATCAATTAATGTCGCAGTCCTTACGTCTCCTGGATCTCGCAAGACCATACACACTTGATTCCCCTAGCTTATACGTCTGTGACATGCCTAAGAGTTGCCTTAACCACTCTTAAAGGCTTTTGTACTCTGTACCGTTTGCAACAGATAATACCAGTGTCATATCTGTCCTCCTACAGATTAACACTTGAAAGTGACCTTTAGATATGATCAAGGTTATACAAAAATCTATTTTACAAGTTTGGGCTGACGCGTAAATCAAGTGAACGATGCCTAACTTGTCTCTGTCTCCATTTTGAAAAGAGTTGAAAAACCAATACTTACACAATCAGAGGTAACTAGGTCTTACAACACTGAGTGCAGCCTTACATTGCTTCTATCAACCTTGTAGTTGTAGTAGAGTGATCAAAACTCGGCCGCTTGAAACACACATAGGTAAAGAAGATTGTGAAAGATGATTGGGTTAGGTATTAAGTCACTACCTGAAGATACGAAGAAGATTGAAGAGCAATGATGATATTCGACTTCGCATTCAAGATGTTAGTGATTTAAATAACACGATTCCTTTTACCTTTTTACACTCATGCTACAAATTGATCGCTCGTTGATCAAAGTTTCTTAAGGAATAACTCCACGATATCGCTTGTGGTATTTGCTGTTGTAGTTATGGTGATATTGCCTAGATCTTTCTTCTATGTCTCATCTCTAAGCGATATAAGGTTTTTCCTAAAACCTACGTGTAAATTAATAACAGTCTATATGGATGTTGTCTTCGTAAATCTACGAGATTTATATTCTTTATAGTGTTGTATCTCAAACTTACCTTGTCTATTAATTTAGATTGTTAGTACATAATACTATGTGACTCGTAGTGTTTACGTGTAGTAAAGTAATCGAGATTATGACTTACAATTTTTTTGTGTAGAGTCGACATATTGCTTTCTGTGTTCGAAAGTTATATTTATATTGGGCTCATTATTCTAGAGTTCAAAATCATACTTTGATTTTGGACATTAGAAATCTAGATATGCCATATGACTTGTAGATTTCGAAATCATATCCTAGTTTTCTTTCTTATGGATATTTAAGTTCGAAATCACAATGTTGTTTTTGGTAAAATGCACTTTAAGGTTGGAAACAATAATTTGGTTTGTCCATAAGTAAATAAGAGTTCGAAACCTAAAATCGGTTTTGACCAAAAGAAAAACTAAAGTTCGAAACATTTTTTGTGTGAAATAAATAGTACTAGATAATCGAAACAAAAATGGGTGTTGACCACGTGAGTATTAAATGACTGGTCTATTAGGCTGGGAAATATTCTTTAGCGCGTAAAGAAAAAAAACATAAAACATTTTTGACCACATGGACTCTCAAGTCTCAACTTCGACATCAAAAATTTGTGACCAACTAAATATGACTTTTTTTTACGAAATCTAAACCTGGGTTTTGTTGAACATGCAATTTAGAGTTCGAAATCAAATATCGGTTCCCATATATATGGAATTTGGGTTTTGAAACCATTAATTTGGTTTTGTTATATGTACTATAGAATCCGAAACCTAGCATTTGGGTTTTGCCAAATAAGATGTAGAGTTCGAATGCTAACTTTAGGTTTTCTCGGGAAATTCGAAGTTCAAACTCTACCTTTTTTATTTGTGGTTAAATGAATTATAAAGAGTTTGATATCTCAGTTTGATGTTTAATTGATTTGCACTTCCATGTACAACTTAGGTTGATTAAGTCACATTAGAAATATGATTGTCTCGCTCATGCTTGTAGAGTCGTAGACACATATTTTCTAATCACCAATGGAAAAAACCAAAATATCATTCCTCCCTTCAAGATTTTCGTTATTTTAAAAAAGTGATTTCGTCTCCCTCTTAAACCTGGCTATATTTTGAGGGCGAGGCCTTTTTTAATGAGGGAGAGCACTAAAACAAAATAGGGTTATATGAAGTAAAAAGGTCATCCCATATGAAATCTATTTTTTTAAATACAAAACAACCCTTGATTAGTAGAAATTAAT
>JAJJMA010221344.1:13017-24101 GCA_023529015.1 Papaver nudicaule | reverse complement strand
TTGCTCAAATGGCCTACATCCAAATGGATTTGGACTTACTTCACCTCAAGAATGGACCCTGTCTGGGTTTACAAGAACAACATCAAAGCTCAATTTGAAGAGTGGCAGATTAGTAAAAGGAAGAAGCTGGAAAGGAAGGTTTGGTTCCGTTTGCAATCTCATGGGTCCTTCGGTTGCAAAGGAATAGAAGAATGATGGACAGAAAAAGGATCAGGGAGAAGGATATGCTAGCTATTGAAACCGAAAGACTAATATTTCAATTGGGGGGGTGGGGGGTGGGGAAGGCTTGTTTCCTTCAGAGAACTTATTTTGAATTGGGATGATGTAGTGGATAGAAATAGCTAATGTGCTAATGGGTCGATTGTGGCCTAAACTTGTGTTTCAGGTTGTTTTGTATTTCCTCTTTTCCTTACTTAATAAAATGTCATATCTTGCCTCTAAAAAAAAAACACCTTGGACACGAACAAATCACCCTATGCTGATCAAAGTACTTATCTCAGTGCATACTCAACTAAACTACAATTCCTGAAGGCTTGTGTAGTGTGAATATACTCCCTCCGATTTGACTTTGACCAAAAATTAAAAAACTTAAAAAAAACCAATATTATAGTCATTTTTATTATTTTTTTTCTTATTAACTCTTGGCACTTATGAACATTAAACCAATCAAAAAGAAAAAACAATAAAAAAAGCTCTAATGGTTAGTTCATTTAAAACCTTAATTTTCGAAAAAAAGTCAAACGTGCCTATCTTTTTGAAACGGAGGGAGCAGTATTTAACATGTCTATAGGGTCTTAATTGAGGAGAGGATGATAGAATAGGGTAACTAACTAATCAAAAGTCTATACAATGTTTTGATTTCTTTTCTTCCCAGAGAAAAGAAATCAAAATTCCATAATATTTGTGTAATTGACAGCAAATAATCTCAACAATTCACATGAATTCTTGCAAATACAAGAACAAGAAAATGAATGAAAACTGAGAGAAAGTGACGAACCTGAACGGATTCAGCGTGATCTCCCAAGCTTCTGAACTCCGGATTTGTTTTAGCACCACCAGCGTATCCAGCGGTTGTTCTAACAACACCGTTTAAACATCCAAACACAGATTCAGATCTCCAAAAACTTCCGAGTGCGAAAACAGCAGTTTTAAGAGTCTGCTGATTCACTGTTGAATCTTTGGCAACATTAGAAATCCGATCTGGTAATCTAATTCCGAGAACTCCATTATTGAACATTAAAGAAAAGCTCAGGAAAATCATCATTATCAGACCTCCCATCGATGATAATTTCTTCATGATTTTTGTCTCAGAGTGTGGTTACACCCAAAGGCAAACCAAAGAAATTTCTCTCGTCGGGGGAAAAGAAAATGTTCTGGAAAATTGGCACACGGTTGAGAGGAACACTTTGATTTTCTGAGTGGGGCCCACAAAACTTCAATAACGGGCAATCGACGACTGAAAATCTTTAGATCTGAGAAGAGGTGATTTGACAAGTGTTTTGGGCTTTCAAGAAGCGTTTTGCGAAGAGGCAAATTGTGAAAGCCCAGAGAGTTATTGAAATTGTTTGTCTTGATGGTGAAGACTGAAGATTCTAGTTCTAGTTAGAAACTTGATGAGGCTGGCCGACCTTGTTGCGTTTTTATAGGAATCAACTTCTAGGTAGCTAATCCTAGTTGGGAATAGGAATCTTAAGCTTGTATATATAGCTAGCTAGGGATAATATAATGAAAATTTTGTTTACATAAAAAAAAGTCCAATTTCCGTCAAGAAATCAGTTTCTTACAACTAAGGAGGTGGTTGGGAGTCGAGCAACAAATTGAGCTCCAACCCCTTTTTGAATTGTTACGCCTAATCTATGGAAGAGAAAATTACCTACTTTAACATTAGCATCATGTCTAGCTAAGTAGTTCTTGAGCCTTTTGAAAAACTCAATAGTTTCCTCACCGAGTTCGCCTAAGGTTGTGAAAGCCAAAGTACCAAAGCTGTACCCATGAGTCGTGCAAATGTCCAGATATTTCTTACATTTTCGCTCCACTGCCTTAGTCACCGCATGTCCAAGTGTAAAGAAGAGAAGAAGAGAGATTAAGCAATTCCCAATTGCATAAGAAGAAGAGAGATTACAGATTTTTGAGTTTCAAGTAATCCAACATACCGACTGAAAAATAAGAGGGGGATGGACGAGCAATTTCTTTTTCTAATGAGGATGTACGAGCAATCCGAATTGATTAAATTAGGATGTTTTCTATGGAGGTGAGAGAAATCATCCCAACAGGGTTTCCCCAGTGCCCCTCCTGGACGCCTGTTTGCTATGGAGGCACCACTGGAGCGAGGGAAGCTATCTCGCTCAGCGAGATAGTTTATATCGCTCAGGTGAAGCGATATAGATTATATCGCTTGACCGGTCAAAGCCAGTCAAAGCGATATAGCTTTCCTCGCTTCAGTTTTTCTATATAAGCCCAACCTTGTGAGCACCCAACCAGATACACTCTCATCAGATACACTCTCATCTATCCCTTTCTCATCCAGTATGATTCACTTTCATCCATCCCTTTCTCATCCAGTACCAGTAAGATCCACTCTCCTCCATCCCTTTCTCAGGTATCTCTCAACACGTTAAGTATTTCAAACTTTGTTTATAATGAAATCAATGTTTCTTATCTCCATGTTTTTCATATTTAAAATGATAAATAACGTGTTATGTTTGTTTCATTTTTAACCTTTATCATTCGGGTTCATACATAATGTTTATTCCTTGTCTAACTTAGACTGTTGTTTCATAAATTAGGTTACAATGAATTATTTCAAGAAAATTATGAGTTTCAAGACGGGCGCCAGGGTTGTTGAGGAGGATGGTGACAGCACCCGCAACAACGTTGTAAGGTACCAAGAGTTTATGCAACACCAACATGAACTTCGACAACCACTTCCAAGGGATGTTTTGGGGATACAAAAAAACCTTCCGACTAAGGATGGAAGCAGTTGCCAGGATGATGCACGAATACTTCGACAGTGACTGTGTATATGGACCTGAAAAATTTCACTGTCGGTTTGGCATGTATCGTCCCCTATTTCTTCGTATTTTGAGTGGAGTTTGTGAGGTGGAACCCAAGTTCCTACAAAGGACAGATGCGGCCTGTATTCCTGGACACACACCACACATGAAAATGATCGCAGCAATGAAGATGTTGTGCAAGGGTTGTTCTGCGGATAGCATAGACGACTACTGTGCAATGGGTGCTACAACCATCCATGCCTATTTTGAAATGTTTTTAAATGCACTTCTCTATGCCTTTAATGCAAGGTACATGCGTGTTCCGACGGAGGATGACACCAGACGGTTACTGAACGAGAATGCTGCACGAGGATTTCCCGGAAGGCTTGGATCAATAGATTGCTTGCATTGGAGATGGAGGCAGTGTCCCACCTATGCGACTGGTAACCATTACTCCGGACATCATAAGTCTGCTACGGTTATCTTGGAGGCCGTCGCATCTTATGATAGATGGTTTTGGCATGGGTACTTTGGCAAACCTGGGTCGAACAATGACATTAACGTACTCAACGGATCTGACTTGTTTGATAAGGTTACATCAGGTCTTTCGCCTGCCTGCAATTACGTGGTCAATGGTTCGAGATATAACCATGGTTACTTCTTGGCTGACGGCATTTACCCTAAATACAGTGTACTCGTGGCGGCATTTAAGGACAGTACGAGGAACCCCCAGAAAAGCACTATTCAATAGCTACCAGGAGGCCAAAAGAAAGGATGTTGAGAGAGCCTTTGGAACTATGAAGACGAAGTTCCAGGTTCTTGCCAGACCCTGCACCTTTCATAAGAAGTCGGTGATGAAGTACATAATGAGAGGCTGTATGGTAATGCATAACATGGTGGTAGAGAATGAGTATCGCGCGGAAGAATGGGGGCTCAACACGGAAGAAGCTATGCAACAACCCAATGAGTACAACGCACTTAGCATTCATAGTCTTCACGGCGAACGTGGTTGGGAAAGACTGCAGACCGACCTAGTACACCACATTTGGGAACGACATCATCGACGTTCTGCAGATGATGATTGGGTTGCACCTAATCCAAGGGACAACCCTATAGACGTTCACGCATTATCGGACGATGTGCCAACGAAAGCGGATGAGTACGAGCTCGAAGAGCTTGATGGGCCCGAAGAAGACCGTCAGGACAACATGGATGGGGAAGATGAATTCTATGCTAATGGAAATTGAGGTGTGATGTTGCTGGTGAAAGGTGTTTGGTTCAAGTGTGATGCTGCTATTGGAATGTGTTTGGTTGTATGTTTTTTTAGTTTGTTTCGTAAACGCCAGCCGGTGTAACGGGGGTGTAAATTAAAAAAGGTCAAACTGAAAGCGAGGAAAGCTAACTTTCCATAAGGAAAGCTATCTCGCTAAAGTAGAAGCGAGATAGTTTCTATCGCTTTTTGAGCGATAGAGCTTTCCTCGCTCTCCTCCCAGTTCCGGAAGGGCAACTGGGCATTCTAAGTGGGCGTGAGGGAAGAGGAGAGAGAGTGTACTAAAGGCGACGGTATTCTGTCGCTTTCATCCCTAGAAATCCTCCATAGAAAACAGCCTTAGAATCTCTTTATCCAGGTAACTACTTTCTTTTTGATTGTTTTATTTTTATCAGTGTAGGTTACCAAGATTATTTATAGCGAAATAGTCTGCTCACACTCTCACACTCCTATTCTCACACCGTCAAAGTTATTTTTTTAATAAAATTTGAACGGTAATGGAGTTGGTTTTAATATTTGAGGATACGTTGTGTATATCTTAAGAAAATAATGGAAATATCAAACCTTACTATTTATCAATTTTAATTTTTGACTGTGGAGAGTCGTTAGTTTTCAATATATGATTTTTAAATTAGTAGATGATTATGTTATACGTCTCGACATTTTTTGTGGGAATATATTTTTAGGTTGAACGTATCCTCAAAATATTAGTGTCAAATTTATTACCGTTTTAGATTTATAATAAAAAAATATCATTGAGAGTGCGAGTTAGTGTGCGACCATGAGTGTGAATGACGAATATGAGTATGAATGAATCCTCCCTCTTATTTATAATATGATATGATCACTAACTTTTATTTGCTCTTATTATATCATTACAGAGAAAAAGATCGCAGAGAATGAAAAACGCATAACAATATTCAAGTGCAGTTTCGGTGGTCAAATTGTTCAAAGACCTCTTGACAATCAACTTCAATACTTAAGAGGACATACACATATTGTGGATGTCGATCGTGATATAACTTTTTCTGGCCTACTCGATAAAGTCTCAAAAATTTCGGGTATTACTATTTTCATGATCAAATATAAGCTACCTAAGCACGGTCTTGATGCTCTGGTATCCATAATCAACGATGAAGACGTTAAAAACATGATGGACGAATATGATCGTTTGGCACAATGCAATGTCCCTAATGCTTGTCTTCGTCTATTTCTATTTGATAATATTGGATCACATGCTGATGAAGTTAAGAAGGGTTGTGGTGTTTGTAGAATGAAAGGAACCACAGAGCTTCCCACAATGTTAGTAAAAACGAGATGGCCATTATCGACTCAAGAGAGCTAACTATCATCTACTGGTTACATAATAAAGATGTTTTGCGTAGTATCTCACTGGAGCAAATTCGCATTATCTGGAAAGAAGATTTGTTCCAACCATCTTAAGTTTTAGTTTTGGTTTTTTAGTCTGCTTTAGTTTATGAGGTTGTGGTGGAAGTTTTTCTTTGGTATGTAGTTTTAGCGCGTTTAGCTCAGGAGCGGATGCAACTTAATCGGTGCAAGTGAGTGCAACTGTCTCCACTTTTACATTAATTTTTTATTATATAAATTTTAATTATGTACTATAATATTATTTATATTTTAACCCCATAGAAATGAGATTTTTATTTTTCACTAAAAATCCAAATATTTAGTTATGTATTCGCATTTTGCTCCCACTAAATAAAAAACGATAAAACTTGCCCTCTCTAATTTCAAATCCTTGTTCCGCCCCAGCCCCTGCTTGGGAGCATCATTTACAAGGCTGATAATTAGTATTTTTTTTTGACTAAAATGTTCTTTTATTAATCATCATCAACCGAAAGAAGCTTACAAGAATTGGATGAGAGCCTGGCAACAAGCTGAGCTCCAATCCCTTTTTGAAGTACAACTCATATCCTATGGAAAAGAAAATCCCCCACTGTAACGTTTGCATCATGACTAGCCATATAATTGTGCAATCTCTTCAGAAACTCCACAGTACCACTACCCAACTCTCCTAAAGTGGTAAAAGCCAGCACACCAAGACCAAATCCCTGAGCAGTACATTTCTCCATATATTTGTCTTTTTTGCGAACGATAGCATCATCAATTGCTTTGCCCGGAACAAATGCGCGCACCCCAACGCCTGTAAAAGGTGAAACAACTGTGATGTCCATACACACATCATGTCCATTATCCCAGTTATACACCAAGATATCCGCAGGTCTCAAAGCTAATCTGGTATCTGAGAGGAACCCCAAATCAACCTCCTTCCTAGCTGGGACACCCGCACGGTAACAAATATCAACAAATGTATCATGAACCAGGTCTTGTCTATACTTGAGACCAATACCACTTGAGCAATGCAAGGCATGGTCCCCAAAAATATCCATCCCCCTGCCACTACTGGTGCAAATGTCTCCTTCTTCAAAAAGAGGGATCCCAAGCCTATAACGCAAGATAGCTCTGAATTGTCGAGACTCAAGTTTTTGGTTAAAACCTGCAATCGGAATGGCCAACAAGTAGTCTTGCGCATGCTTGATCATGTTACTCTGCCACAGGGCTGAATCTCGCTCCGTCATAACAAACCGATTAGGTAGATCTTCTTCACTGCATCGAAGTATTTGATTGCCAAAGAACTCATAGAATGGGGGGCAATATCATCACTGCATAATGAAGAACTCTCAATACCACACACCTGTTTGTATAAGGCAAGCGCATGAATAAAACTAGGACTCAAATCAGTCACGCCAGACTGCCTCAAAATGTTTTCCTGCTGGGCTTTTGTCCGGAAGCAAGATGCCAAATAGCAATATTGCATAGTATCCTCCATGGTGTACACCCCTAATCCACCACACTTGATGGGAAGTGTAGCAAACCTCTGTTGCAGGGGGCCAAAGCCCGGCCCATCCCCGTAACAAGATGTCTAAGAAACTGTAATAGATGATTATCAAAAACCATCCGTGCCTCGTCCAAATATTCAGGCTTAGTTGTCCCCATAGCGAAATATAATCTAGAGACACCGGAACAGTTTCTCAACAATAAAAGCTCACCCTGAGGGTCTGTAAGCCTCTGTAAAGCATCAATCAGGCCCATGGTCTTACGTACTCTGTTAACCACCATATTCCTGCAAAACTGGGGGTTCAGGCTAACAGGTCCTCCCAGCAACTTAACTCCTGCTCAGCAATTAGAACACATGACCGGATGCGGCAGGACTAGTATGTTTGTGTGATTGTGTCGCATGCAGTTGGATCAGGGCCAGTGTACCTAATGAGATCCCATGTGCAAGTATTTATGCAGTGTAAAATAATGGAACAGTGGTGGACTGTATAGTAACCGGTAATTATGAATGCTTCTATCACAATTTTGTTTGTATCCCTTTTTGCTATTAAACTACAACAACAAGAAACATACAAGGACCATCATCACGATCCACTACTACGTACTATGTAACAACCACCCTGAAAGCTATGTCCCCTTCGATCTGTTTTCACATACCAATTAACCGAGAGACTTAAAATCCAGCAAGGACATCCACAATAGAATGGCTGCATGGGTCACGCTGAATATACTAGAATCATGCAGATGTCCCATTGAACAATATAGTCCTGAAATAAATCTTGAACGAACACGAAAATAGGTGTGGTGCCGCATTACCGTCAAACTGAGAGCAACCATATGGTACCGATGTTTTATTCCATCACTCTGATGTGGTACAAAAAATGATGCCAAAATTTGTGATTTTTTTTAAAAGCAATCAACACGAGGATTTCCCGAGAGGTCACCCATCTTAGTATTACTTTCATCCAAGCACGCTTAACTCCAGAGTTTTGATTGATTCGGGTGCATTAGTGGAATGTTTTATTCTACCTCTCTGATGTGGTACAAAAAATGATGGCAAAATTTGTGATTTTCGACCGATGAAGAATTTGATACTGCTATTATCCACTCCTCTTGGGATACTGCTTTTTCTCATCCCACTGATACACTTATCTCCAATTTGCAAATCCCAGGGAATAATCTCTACTAGTGGTGCTTGGACTCTGGATTTCAGTAGATGCTTGAATGAACAAGAATTGTTGGATGTGGCAAACCTTCTTCAAGTAATTGGTGAACCTATAATATCAGTAGATGAAGATTCAAGGCAATGGAGATATGGAGACGCATTCATTGTGACTAATGCTTATGATGCACTTGAAACTGGTGGGCTTCTTCGTTTTCCTGACAATCAACTATGGAATTCTAAAGTTCCATTAAAGGTGTCTTTCCTAGTTTGGATTATATGTTATAATGGAGCTCCTTCATTTGAGTTTATAGCAAATGCAGGAATTCAGGATCCCACTTGTCTGCTTTGCAATACTGCAGTGGAATCCAATGATCATCTCTTCTTGCACTGTCGTACTGTGAGCAAGGTTTGGGGTTATTTTCTAAAGAGCTTTGGTATCAAATGGGTGTTAGCTAAAAATGTCAAAACCAATCTGTGGGAGTGGGGAGATAGAAACTCAAAGAAGACAAAGAACATAATAAGGAAGATATGGAGTTTGCTACCATTTGCTATATGGTGGTGTATTTGGAAAGAACGTAATGCTAGGATGCATAACAACGTTCAGAAGGAGGTTAATGAGCTGATAATTGATGTAAAATGTTTGCTTTTTAATTGGGCTTTGAAGTCGGATATCTTTAAAGGTTACACCTTGACGACTTTGATTTGTAATTGGGATGTTGTGATTCACACTTAAGTCATTTGTGTATCGAGGAGAAGGTTAATGAAGGGTTTTGTATCGAGGAGAAGGATCCGAATATCAATGAAGATGACAAGATTGTGGATGACCCGAAGAAGGTAGTTGCCTCTGCCTTTGCTAGTTGTAATGTTATTTCGGATGTTCCTGCCCCTGCTATTGCTGTTGTTACCACTACTGCCTCTGCCGAAGTGACTACCAATATTCCCACGGGAAGACCCACTCCACTTCTTTCTCTCCTGGTGCCTCGACGGAAAAAGGCCGCAGTGCCTTCTGATTTCGAAGATATCTCCCGAAAGCCATCTCCTCCCCTTTTTACTCATCCTGGTGGCTCTAAGTTTCCTGGAGCTCCTACGTTTGTGGATGAAAACGAAGAACAATATAGTGCAAAAAAATAGACTATTTCTGATCTCTGCGAGTGCGCCAAAGAGTTAGCTGCTCATTTTGATGCTCATGTGGATGATCCTGCGAAGTTCCTCTCGATCCAACTCTTTGCCAAAAAATGGTTGGTATGTTACTGGGGACTGCCTGAAGGATACGTATGACCCTCGGAATCCACTTCTGACTCCAGAGCAGCATTTGTCATTCCTTCAGATGGTAAGTTTGTATGTATTTCGATATTGTTTCTCTTTGGTGTTACTTTTGTTGAGTTGGTTTTCTCTTTCAGGATTCTTCTCACAAGAAGTGCTTGTTAAATTATGCGCACAGGAGGCATGAGGATGTTACCAATTACGAACAAAACTTTCTCAGGATGCAGGAGGAGCTAGCTGCCGAAAAGCACAAGATTTCGATTGACCGTGTTAAGCTGACAGATATGTTCTTATTTACTTTCTTTTCGTAGCCTCCCCCGGTGGGTCCTAAACTGTTATTTATCGATGTAAAAGGGGAATTAAGTGAAGTGAAGAAAAATCTTCATTGAGCAAACTTATCCCTTGATACCTATTTTGAAGCGAGTCGCCAACACACCAATGTGGCCTACGAGTTGGACAAAAAGTGAGATTAAGCAGTTGGTGGAAGGACGCACTGATGCTCGGGATAATTGAGACTATCATCGAAAGCGAAGATCAGACGTGGAAAAAGGATATCCACCACGAAAAAGAGAAGAATCGTCGGTTAACACAGGATATGCACCAATATCAACTCGATATAGACCATTTGACCAAAGAACGAGATAACGCTCAGAAAGACCAGGGTGTTCGTGCCTCAGGCGGAGTTGTAATTGAAAAGTTGGAAGCTGAGATCATGAATTTAAAGGTTCAGAATGTTGCACTTAAGAATGCGAATAAAGAGACAACGGAGTTGAACGAGGGTTTGAAAAAGGGGTAAAATGAAGCTAACCGGAATCTTGCCCAGGTTAATTCTTCAAAGGAGCAGTTCTCTAGGATGGTAAATGAATATCGAGTTGAGATGGCTCGGTCAGGGTGGAATCTTGAGATGGACATTATGAAGAATATTTCCAAGCCCGGTTTTCCAACGAAGAGGAAGTTACTGACTATGTGATGGCAAAAGAAAGTAGGATACTAGTTTAATTTTTCTCCTTTGTGAGATTTTTGTGTTTCCCCTAAATTCGATCTAATTTCCCTTCTGTCGTCTCAGGTATTGAATTCGATTTAGAGCATAAGATGGCAGAAGCCGAGTTGGATAGGGATACTGCTTCTTCTCAATTGACTAAGGAATCGAAGCTCAAAGGGAGATTTCAGGAGGAAGCAAGGAAGAATGCCCAAGATTTAGCTGCTGAATGTGATCGTCATCTCTCAGTCGAAGAGACTTTAAGGAACACCATTAACGCACTTTCACTGGTTCAACCTCAACTTCGTGTGGGTGATGCTGCGGTGGATTTGCTTATAAAATCGGACATTAACAAAGCTATTTTGACAAACAAGGCATGCCGAAAACATTGTCGAAGCCTCTTTAGACATATTCGAGTTGAACCTGATGATTATGGAGGTTTGGGTGCAGATGATGTTAGGGCATTGTCCGGTCAAACCCACTAGCGTTGGTATGTCAAGCTAGTTGCCAGTTTTAGGTGTCAAAACACAATTCTTGATTTAGCCTAATAGAGTT
>JAJJMA010221333.1:0-10404 GCA_023529015.1 Papaver nudicaule | reverse complement strand
CGTGAGGGAGAGGACGGCCATGGACCTCCATGAGTACAAGCGAGAGGAAGCCATAAGGCCTCCACAAACTAGGCGAGGGAAAGCCATAAGGCCCCCATAATTTAGGCTAGGCATGGCCATAAGGCCTCCAATATTTTGTCAAGGCATGACCTTGGACCTCCAAGAGTTTGGCCAAAAGACGACATGGGCATCCAAAGACTTTGGCCAACGAGTGGCCGTGGACACCCAAAGATTAAGCAAAGGAGATGTCGTGGGCATCCAAGAAGATGGCGGGAAGGTGGCGTGGACACCCAAATAGTTTGGCCAAGGCACAACCTTGGGCCTCCAAACATTTGGCCAAGGAATGGCCGTGTATATCCAATAATCAGGCCAAGGAATGGCCGTATATATCCAAGGGCCAAGGCAAGCTAATGATCGTGTATATCCAAAGGCTAAGGCAGGGAAAGGCCGTGGGCCTCCAAAGACTAAGGCAAGGAGAATTTCGTGGGCATCCAAGGATTAGGCGAGCTAAAAGATGTGGATACCCAAAGTTAGGCCAAGGGAGTGGCGTGGGCATCCAAAGCTAGGCCAAGGAGTTGGTCGTGGACACCCAAAGCTAAGCCAAGGTGTGGCCGTGAGCATCCAAAAGCTTGTTGCGTGAATTGCCTAGGGTTTGGCTCGAGCATGAGCTAGGCTAATGCGCATGCGTAGGTATTTTTACGTATAGGCTAGGGATATGGACCATGCTACTAGGCTAGGGTCGTGAGATATCAAAATACAGCTAATGGTAATTAAATATCTTATCCCTATTGTAAAAATAAATTCATACCTTATCTCGAGCTATTCCAGGATGCCAGAAATTGATGCGAAATTACTCCTGTGACCTCCTCGTCAAAAACCACCATCAACATTAAGTCCCCTGCACAGCATGGAACCGTGAGTGTTCCAGGGTGGGCACAAGTTGATGGACCAGCCGCATCCGCATAGAAGCCTTGTCCACGAACATGGAGTCCAAACTGGGCCTAAAGACCAAGCCTGCTTAAGCAATATCCAATCCCAGATAGGTTAGGACTCTCCTAAGAAACCGTGCGTGCGTGATATATTCATCACGCAGGTTTTTTTTTTTTTTTTTACGTGATATTGTCTTCCTCCTTGAGCTTGTTCTTCCCCTTTTCACACAAACATAGAATTTTGTAGACTGGAAGATCGAGATGGCTGACAACGAATCCCATAGTTCTTCTTGTGCCGATGATGAAGTTACATCTACCACAGCTGTAAGAGAGATCCCTCATGTCAACGATGAATTTGAAGCTCGCCTGGCAAGTTTAGCTCGAGTTGCAATCTCCCAGAATCAAGCTAAAATTCTTCCAAGCAATCTTAATACTCCAATGACTATTATCCCATCACGGGTAGCTCGCTTTCGCCTACAAAGAGGTGACTTTAGCGCTTCCAGTATCGTCTTTCGTTCTCCGCAGAAACAAATTAACTCATGGTCTATGTATCTTCAGAATACACTTAATATCCTAGGTATTAAGGACATCTTTAAGAATGCCGGAATCTTTCATGCTGTAAAGAGTTCGGATAATTCCTTCGTAATTAGAGATAAACGTGCTTTAGTTGCTTTTCTGACCCGTTGGTGTAGTGGTACAAACTCCTTCATACTGGCATGGGGAGAGCTTGTAATTACACTGGAAGACGTAGCAGCGTTATTGAGACTCCCAATTAATGGAGAGCTCAGAATTAGCTTGAATGCAGATGAAAGAGAGGTGCAGGCTCGGTTAATCATCATTGTTAAAACCCTGAACTAGCATGACAATGCATATGCTTCGTGGATGATGGACTGGACAAAACCCAGTAATGACGGTGCTTCAGTGTTGTCCATTGCTGCATTTCTCTTGCTCTGGTTATCAAAGGACGTCTTTGAAGATCTTCATGATTACAAGAAGTTGAAGCCTACGCTTATTCCGTACGCCATAACATTGGCTCAAGGTACTCCTGTTCCTATTGGCTCTTTATTCCTTGGTACTTTGTATACCCATCTTTCTACTTTGTCAGCAAATATGAAACTGTCGAATGGTGCTGCAAAGATTGAGACATTTGTACCAACGAACTTCGTACAAGCTTGGATGTATGAGCATTATCCTGGCTATGCCCCAAAATTGTCTTCCAAAGACAAATCTTTGTCAGACCAGGCTCGAATTGTTTGTTGGATGAACAAGCCTATCTCAAAAGATTTTCTTGTATTCATGGACGACGAGACAGCAGTGGTTTTTCGTCCATGGACCTTAATTCCCGAAGGTGTAGCTCAACTTTGCTCATTTGGTGACGCTCCGAATAATGTTCCAGCAAAGGTTCACAGGAGTAATTTCGCAGAGCATATGTTACCAGAGCATATAATGTTGACCGAGGAGCTCGTCAGATGGGTTTTGATCAGGATGTTCCATCACAGCGAGGTGCTCCACCAAAGAATATGCAAGATTATCATACCAGATTGCTCAGTCCCGTATCATTCCTCTCAGGAGAAAGAGTACCGTCAATCACTGAAGCAGGCAGGCGATTTTGGGACGACCAGATAAAATTATATAGAGATTTCATGGCCTCCCCAAAAGAAGTACGGGCAGTTCCCTCCAAAGAAGACTTGGAATCGCTCCCCTTGCTTAAATATATCACTCTTAAGCGTAAAATAGGAGACATGAATGATTTGGTAATTACCTCAAACTTTTGAATGCTTGTATAAGCTTTATTTATGATGATTTTGACGCTTTATCACCATATCTTGTGCAGCAACATTCATCGCCTAGCTCGAAGTTCGCCAGTTCCGCAACACAAATGTCTTTATCTCTCGGTAGTCATCTTTCGGAAGAATCATCACTTTTCCAAGGGAAGGATAGCTCCATGATGAACCTCTTAAACGATAAACAAGTCCCCAATCTTAATACACAAGATTGGGCGAAGGTAAGACTTCATTCCATTGCTTATATTTTTACTTTTAGTGTGAAAGTAAAAATCCCGTCAGATTTTCCTGTTTTGAGTCACGTTACGAGAATGAACGTAGAATCCGATGGCGGATTTCGATGATTGACCCCAATTTATAAAAAGGACTTCAGTAACTTTCACCTCGAAAAAAGAAAATATGAATTTCATGCATTTTTGCTCGTTATTTCATGTATCACAAAGTGATGCCACGTCCAGGAATGTTGCAGTCTGTACGCTGTTCAGTAGAAAAATCATTCCGGCCAGTAGATTGTTCCAAAAATTAATCCCTTTTAGCACGTGATAGGAAACATCCATACGAACAACTCTCGTGAAGGAAGTTTCTTCATATCTCTTACGGATTTGTACAGATTTTGAGTTTTTCACCGTTCTTCGTAAGAATTCAGACGTCAGAAAATTACTTCTTCAAAATAACGTCGTGAATCCATTGATATATCTTCTTTCAATGAATTTTCTTCTTTATTTGATGTAGGATGGACCTACTACAGGAGTCGAGAAGTTTTCATTTGTTCCTTTGGAGCGGAACCCAGTGCTTGAAGAATCGACTATGAATACACCGCCCAAATCTACTGACATGATTACTGAGCAGAATAAAAGTGGAGACTCCACATGGCCTAAGTCTTCTGTGACACAGGTTACCTTTTGTCAACTCCTTAAATCCGAAAATAAAATATTTAGTATTCTCATCTTGTTTGCTCTTGCAGCCTTCTGATGATAAAGGAGAAACGAATGACAACTACTTCTTCGGTAAAAAGATCAGTGAGAGCCAAAACCTTAATAAGGATTTTGACAATGTTACTGACGAAAATCTTCCCAATGCCGAGGTAAATTTGATAATCTTCTTATGTTAAGCTTTCATTATATAGCTTGAAACATATTATTAAACTTCTGCTTGCTTCGAACCATTCTTTCAGCTCGTCGTCAAAGAAACACAAGTCTCTGAAAATATCGACATTGCTGGTGGAAATGCTTCAACTGAGCGGGCTCTTCTTGAGTTTCCTCATGCCGGTTTGGCATATAGCCCTTCTCATGAAATGATTCTCCTTGGTCATAAACTAGTGGGAGGATTTAATGTCCCAGAGAGACACGTCCCACTGTATGAAAAGATATGGAATCGTCATGGTCACTTCATCATTGCTGGAAGAAGTACTTGCTTCCATTCATGTGTTGGCATTGTAACCGACCTTATCAACGCGATTTCAAAGATGGAGGCTACCCCGCTGAGAGACGTGACTAACGAGGCATTGAATGAGGTAGAAGAGTTGATTGATACCTTCAAGACATTCGAACTTAATTTGCCTTGGCTTCAGGCGAGAATCCAATACGTTCGACTGAGGCGCGCTGTTGTCGGTCGATTCACCCATGATTTGGTGAAGCAAGAAGAGAGAAACCATGTTGCCATGACTGAGGAACTCCGTAAGTTAACTGAAGAGGAGAAGAGGAAGACTGCTCATATTGCTCTTATAAAGAAGACAGCTGATGAAGGAGCGAAATCTTCATTAGATGGTTGTTTCTGAATGGTTTCAGGAGCAAAACGTTTTTCTCAGTAGAATTTTATTTTGCTTGGTTTTATGAACAAAGGTTTTGTAGGAATTGATTATTTTGAACTCATAGGTTTTGAATTTGAATTCTTTTTTGAATTGACTTGTTAAAAGGCAAGAGATTGCTTGCACTTTTATTTTGGAGGAATTGAAATTACAGGAAATAAATAAACTCTAGTGAATCTTCATATCTTCTTGAGCCATTTGCCATTGACCACCATGTTTGAGAGCCTCTCATGTATTGCACTTATCATGTATCGCGCATCAGGCATGACTCGAGATATAATATAAGGTCCCTCCCAGTTTGCTGTGGACCCCGGAATAGAAGTTACTTTTCGGTTAGTGCGTCGCATAACTTTATCTCCTTCTTGAAAAGCAGCCTTAGGAACCCATGACATCTCAGGTGTCTTTCGCCTATAAGACCGTTGCTTTGCCCAGACCCACCTATTGGAAGTGGCCTTGATTTCCTCCTGAGGTGCCTCAGAGGATTTGATAGACTTGATGCAATCAAGTCCCCATGTCGGAGAACTATCCAATCCTTGTGTAGGGACACGTTGGATAGGATTTCCGTGAACTAAATAATTCTGAATAAAGTATTTCAAATCACTTTCACGTACCTCTTTGAATATCACCAGAGTTTCGGACCCCACGCGGTACTCTAGTTTTCCCACGCTGCAGCTTTCTTGGTCAAACATGAACTCTTGGCCTTTGATGATTACTGGTGAGATCGTAGGCACAAATCTCTTCCCATGGAGCCAGGGACGTCCTAAGATCATGTCGTGCTCCTCATTCTCTTTGATTACATGAAACTTTGTTTTGGTGCGAGCAGAGTCCACCTTCAGATCCAAAGTAACATGACCATATATATCTTGGAGATTTCCTTTTGAATCCTTCGTCATTGTGGGATAGTAGATGACATCCCGTCGAGAAATCCCAATTGCTTGAAGTGTTTTGATTGGGATCAAATTAACCATAACACCAGCATCAATTTGAAATTTCTTAAAATTCGTACCTTCGAGGCGAGCAGAGATAATTGGTATTGGAACACGTTCCCCCGCCATCATCTCTGGTGTGACTTCATCAGGCTTTGGCTGAACTTTTTCAGGTACATGCAGTTCTTTGCCGCTAGCAATCCAGCTGAGGGCAGCGGAAATGTTTCTTCGCTGACTTCTAGAAAAATGCAAGAGCTCGCATAAATTCTCCAGTAAATAATTAGCAGTTTGCTTGACAGATTCTCCGGAGATGGTAAAACTTCGAATGTTGGGTTGATGTTGGCGTTGAGGTTGATGCTGAGGGAGTGGATTCTTATGCACGCCCTCAGTCCCCAAGTTCAACTCTCCTGACTCGATCTTTTCGTTGAAGATTTGCTTGAGTCGATGGCACTCGCTGGTGGGATGATTGACGAATCTATGAAAATGACAATACTTGGGATCAGTCATTTCTTGTGCCGTAGGCTCTCTCCATACAGGAGGTAATTTGACAGTACCATCTTGAATCCATGCTTCCAGGAGCTCTATCACTTCATCCATAATACATGGGAAATCAGGAATTTTAGGAAATTCCCTTGGTTGCCGTGGTGCTTTTGGTGCAGGAGCATTAGCTGGGACCCGTGCAGGAGCCTGAGATTGGGCTGGGGCTGCACGTTTTAATTGTGGGGCCTCAGGAGTAGGCGCCTTCCTCTTAACACCTTCAGTGACAGCATGAACTGAGGGAAGAGAGCTATATTGCTTGTTGACGAGTCGCTTGCTGGCACGTGTCTCACCACGACTTTCTTCAGCTTTTACAGGCCTGGGCCTTTCTAGTAACGCAGGTGCAGTAGTGGCGGATCGTTTGGCGTACTTATGGAGCTTGGTGAAATTATTAATATCCAAATTCTCCAATAAGGCCCGATATACTGGTGTTTTAGGTGTAAAACAATAAAGAGAATATGAGGGGTAAAGTATGAAGTGTGATGATGTAATAAAAGATTGTGATGAATTCGAGAGGTCAAGATCGAACAAGACTCGCATAAACCAAGAAATGGCCGTTCGAGTATTGCTTCAGTTACAAGAAGAGGATATAGGGTTGGTTTAGGGAGGGAAGCAGAGAAAGATGAGATCAGAGAATTGCTATGATTTTCTGTGATGTTGATGATTGAATTGCTAATGAAGATTGGATATTCAGTTCTCACTAGATATTAAATGCTGAATGAGAAGAGTTAATCAATGATCAATGAGATTGATTGATTGAACTTACACTGAATTAAACTGTTTGTTCTTGCTGGAGAACTTGTTGTTATATCTTTCCAAACTGGTCGAGTGACCTATTTATAGCAATAGAATTCCAACTGATCTCGTAAGAAGTGGAAGAAGTGGGAGTGTGGAGTAAGTGGGGCAAGTCTTGAGCCTAATATTAGGGAAGAATGAACCGCCCACTACTCTATCCCATCTTCTCAGCAACGTTCGCACGACTTAGTTTTCTTTCCCGTTAAGTGATTGAGCCGTTGCAATCACACGTGTCGTAGACCGCCAAACCAAAACCCTAAAGAATATCCCCCCATGTAACTTACTTGATTCTCGTAAGATTTGTTAAGATTTGTTAAGTCAAAGATGACTAGGTGCAAGTCGTACCAATTACTGGTAAACTTAGGACTTGGCGTAAAGATAGAGATTAAGCGATAAGCTTTGAATATCTCTTTTAGGTTTGGTTTAAGGATTGAGCCGGGCAATCGCCATTTAAACCAATGAGATAAATCTAAGGGTTGAGCTAGCAACCGCCATTAGATAAAATAAGGTAAGTCTAAGGATTGAGCTATGCAATCGCCAATTAGACTGAGAGGATTTCAGCAACTCTCTGTGGCAACAGTCAAATAAGTACGACTTTCAGTTTGCCATAAATATGAGAAATTGGCTTGTGGCATGTAATGCACCAATTCTCTGTGTAATGAAGACATATGAATGTCTAAAATAATATAGGTCATAGCCATGAGCCATGATTAAGAATTATAGCACTGATTTATAGAAGCAAGTCCATAATCAGGAAAAACAGACGAATGATGCTATCACAGCGTAGCCATCATCAAGAATGCATAAGCATTGCCAATACAAGACCTAAAGATAGGCCATAATAATCATAATAAGCCATGTTGCATGGTATGATAATCTTATTAAGAAGTTAGGTATAAGGCGCAAAGGCTAAACCATAACATTTATGTTATTTTCAGATTTCTGGACAGTTTGCATGTTGTCCATTGGTAAAATCACCCAGGCCAGACCATATTAGATAAAATTCTGAATTTTTAGTACGTTGTAGGGAACTCACAGAGGAAAATATTTCGTGAAGGAAGCACCCTCTAATTCCTCACGGATTGGGCTGTAAAAATCACGCCATGAGGAATTACGTGAGCTGAACTGCCAGATTTCCGAACTTGATTAGGAAACTAGAGTATTATGGACTTAATAAAATCCATAATCCTCTAGGATTTGGATCAGTGGGACCCATAAATAGAGGGGAGGCTATAGAAGAATATATTCTAGTCCCAAGGGGGCAACTAGAGCCCGTGAGAGAAGAAAATACCATGGCTCTCCGTGAGCACAAGCAGGGGAAAACCGTAAGGCCCCCAAGGTTTAGCCGCGCCCTGAGTTTGGGCCTCCAAGATTTGGCCAAGGCAAAGTCATGGGGCTCCAAAATTAGGCCAGGGCAATAGCATGGGTACCCATAATTAGGCCAAGGAGGTGGCGTGGGCACCCAAGTGCCAAGGCACGCCAAAGACATGGATATCCAAGATTAGGGCAAGCTAGAAGCATGGGCATCCAAGGCTAGGGCAGGGGTTAGCTGTGGGCCTCCAAGGAGAAGGGGCGTGAAGCATTGGCGGGGGCTAAGCTAGGCCATAGGAAGATGGCCAAGGAGCTGGCGGGACTAGGCTTAGGCCACGAGAATGAAAGCCAAGGAATGATGGCCAAGGCTAATGGCGGGTTAAGCCAGGCCGTGAAGCATATGGCGTGAGGTGTTGGCAGGGGGTAAGCTAGGCCAAGGAAGGTAGCATAAGGCATTGGCGGGGGCTAAGCTAGGCCATAGGCCAAAGAATAACGGCCAAGGCTATGGCGGGTTAAGCTTAGGCCACACAAGTGAAAGCCAAGGTACGGACTAGGCTTAGGCCATAGGCCAAAAGGAAGATGGCGTGTTGGCCTCCAAGCTTGGTGACGTGAATTGCCTAGGTTTGGCTCGAGCATGAGCTAGGCTAATGTACATGCTTAGGTATTTTTACGTATAGGCTAGGGATATAGACCATGCTACTAGGCTAGGGTCGTGAGATATTGGCTAAATGCAACCAAAATACCTTATCCCTACTATAAAATAAATCCATACCTTTTCCCGAGCTATTCCAGGATGCCAGAAATTGATGCAAAATTACTTCTGTGACCTCCTCGCCAAAAACCACCATCAACAACTGGTATCATTCCATTGATGCAAAGCTCCGCTAACTGCAATTATGTCACGTTTGGATCATTGCAATCCACTGAACGAGTTCTGAACCTCGTCACATAATCATCTGGATGTTCATTGTTTCGCTGATAAAGTCTTCCCAAATCGGAGAGAGTGAGTTGCTCAGACACAAAGAAATACTTCTTGAGGAAAGCATTAACCATCTGGCTCCAACTGAGGATGTTGTTGGGAGCTAGATTATTATACCAAGTGTACGCCTTTCCCGTCAGAGATTTCGAGAATTCTTTGAGACATACAACTTGATTTCTTTCATGTATTCCCAATGATTCTAGGAAGCGAGAGATATGTTCTCGGGCATTCCCAATACCATTATACATCAAGAATGAAGGCGTGACATATCCTTCAGGAAGAGACTCACTTTGAATTTTAATTGGATATGGAGGTTGATGACGATGAAACAAATCTGAATTCTCCATGCTCTGAGCTTGCAAGAGATTCTGTAAATCTTCACGAGTAACAAAGTTGTGTTGAAAACCCGTGCTTGGCTCACGTGTGGTGTGGACACGAGTGTCTTGATCATCAGGAATAACATAAATCTGAGAAGGACCCGCCCTGTTGGAATGAGCTAGGGGATCTGCACGTGCAAACCCTGAGTTTGTTGGAGGCGTCAGCTTCTCTGAAAGTGTCCTCAAGCAAGTCAGCAACTCCATCTGGGTTTTCACCATATTATTCTGACTTAAAGATAGATCTTGTTGGGTCTTCATGAGATCCATGATGCTAAGTGAGTCTTCAGTACTCCTTGTTTCTCCTGTGCGGGGCCCGAAGAGAAAAGCTTCTGTGCGGCTTGAGATAGGAGTGTAAGGAGTAGGAGAGATAGTGGTATTGGTAGTCCCCACCATATGAGATAAGGGGGACGTGATATTGGATAGGATAGGCGTGGTGGAACCCACCACAGTAGATGACACGCCCAAGGAAGAGTTGGATAAGGTTGACCCTATCTGGGTTGAGGCAGACACGAAATTAAGGTTTCTGGTTGGGATAGGGTTCACGTTTTGGGTGGTGGGGCCAGCAGAGGTGATGGCGCCACTAATTTGGGTATTTGTGACCCCACTTGCAATAGATGAACTCGTGGGACCACTAGGGATATTTGGAGAATTTGTGTTCTCTGAACTCTGCCTCATAGTTTCAACCATATTTTCTTACAACCGAGATAATGACCTCCCACTGTGGTCGCCAAATGTTTTAGGTGTAAAACAATAAAGAGAATATGAGGGGTAAAGTGTGAAGTGTGATGATGTAATAAGAAGTTATAATGGTATTCGAGAGGTCAAGATCGAACAAGACTCGCCTAAACCAATAAATGGCCGTTCGAGTATTAATTCAGTTACAAGAAGAGGATATAGGGTTGGTTTAGGGAGGGAAGCAGAGAAAGATGAGATCAGAGAATTGCTATGATTTTCTGTGA